>CM057848.1:1063836-1076803 GCA_030068395.1 Apalone spinifera | reverse complement strand
ATTGTAGGAGTCAGTGATTCTAATTCGGGATACTTAGGGCCTGTGAGGAATGTGTCGCACCGGCCCTCCCTGCGTGATTCTGTCGCGGCATTGCTGGGCTGCTCAGCCTGCAGTCACAGCTCAAGGCGGATGGTTTGATCTGCCTGAGGAGCTCACACCACAAGCTACAATTGACGTGTCAGTGTTAGGGAGCAGGCTGGCGCCGGACGTTACGAGGATTCAGAAATGACACGTCCTCAGCTAAACTCTGCCTGCTCTGCGCTCTGAGCAAGCCCTTGGAAGCCCATGGGATGCGAGTCACAACGAGTTCTGTCTCTTCTAGAGTAGCTGTTGTACTGAGAAAGCAGCACTGTGCTCAGACAGGGAAATGAGTTTGTTTCCACATACAGGTTGAACCTCTCTAGCCTGACCTGACCGGGAGGCCAATATTGTCTGGTAGTATTACCAACACTGCCACTGCTTCCTGGGCTCTGAGAAGACATTGAGGGGCAAATCAGAGCTAAATCACAGCACAGAGCCCTGAGCCAGGCCTGGGGGCTGTAAACAAACTCTACGGGACCCTGGGAAACTTGGTCCCACTCATAGTAAACGGACATCCAGCTCACTGAAATCATGCCGGACCACAGAGGTTGCAGACCAGAGAGTCCCGGACTAGAGAGGTTCAACCTCTAATAATTTACTATGTGAAATTCTCTTCTGCTAGCTTTAGCCCAATGCTATGGCCCCGGATGTCCTTTGGATTCCCCTGGGCAGTTTGGAACCGCAAGGACGCTGGGCATGCAGAGGAATCCATTTCTACATTGGGAATGGATTGTGTTCGCTGCCACAAGCTCTGGAAAAGGTTGTGAAAAGAAAACCCAAACAAACCGCGACTCTGCCTTGCAGGACTGTCTATAGACAACCCTGCGTAACTGCAGGGCAGCACACTGGGCAGCTGGTTCTGTGACTGGGGAGAAAGACGTGTGGGAATTTTTCTGCTCTGGTCCGATCACTCGAATGGCTACTGGAAGAGACAGAAGTGGTTGTATGAACTGTGATCCAACAGCACCTTCGCTCTGCTCTGAGAGCAAGTGCTGTGTATTGCAGAGACTTGGGGGGTGTCCTGAAATCTTGCAGCCTAAAAAAGACAAAGGGAGGTGGGGGAAACAGAGTCACAGACAGGGGCAGTGCTTTGCACGAGGTCACAGGCCTTGGGATAGGATCACCCTCCCTTTCCCAAGAAAGGTGAGTAATATAGAGGTCCTGGAGCTGGCCCTGAGGCCTGACACACACTGACTCCCAGGCTCCAGGAGACAAAAGAATGAAACAACCACCCTTGGGGAGTTGCAAAGACCCCTCGGGGCACCCTTCTCTGAGTGATGTGCAGCTCGAAGGAGATTATACAGAAAAGGGCGTTCAAATGCGACTCACTCATCCCCGCTTGACTGTGCATGAATGCAGAAACGATGGCTCAGATAAAGGGATCTTGAACTTGGACTCTGACACAAACGTGAACTTTCCGTGGACAAGTCACCTGTAATGTCACGTGACTCCTGGAGTGTGAAAATCTCTCACTCTAAGAGGAATCTGGATTTGGAACCTTCGGCAGTTCAGCCATTAGTGAATGCGGAGTCACCAGGCAGTGCGTGAGATGGGGCAGCTGCCCCTCGCTGGCAGGAAAGGGGTTCAAAGCAGCCTACAGAGGCTGTGCCAGTGGCAGCCAATTAGAAAGGGGCTGAGAGAAGCAGCCAATCATGGCCCAGCAGGCTCATGTAAGAAGGGCTGCAGAGCGGAGGGCAGTAGCAGACGGGCTCCGGGGGGAAGGCCGGACTCCCGGCAGGAGGAAGGAGCGCCAGCACTTTTAACCTGGCAGAGCCGCAGGCAGGGACCAGAGCTCTGGGCTGTCTGCAGGGCCCTGCGGGCCGAGGCTCTGAGGTAGGGCAGGAGGGGTTGCAGGATCTATCGAGGAAGTCGTCCTTTGGCAATGGACTGCAGTTGCCGCTGAGGGAGCGGCAGGACAGAGAGTGCAGGTCCCCAGGAAGGGGGAGCACAGAGACCAGGCCTACACTCGACCTGGAAGGTCTGTTTAAGGTATGTGACTCCAGCTACATGGAATACATCGCTGCAGCCGGATCACCGGAAGCGAGCTTGGCCCTGTCCCCGCTGCGGGAGGCCGACGGGAGCCAACGCTCCCATTGGCGTCTCTTTCTCCTCACGACTGCCAGGAGTACAGACGCCGGCGGAAGCTGCCCTCAGCATTCGATTTACGGGCCTACACTAGACCCGCTAAATCAAACGCCAGAACGTCGGTCTCCAGCTCGGCGAGCAAAGACGTGCCCAAGGGCAGTGTCCTGGGAGAGGACTCTGCAGTCCTGGGCGTGGCCTGGGTCCTGGCACAAAGCGAGGCACCCCCAGAGGAGTGTGCCTGGTGAGCAGAGCTAATTCCCATGACAACCAGCAGGAGGCGCCAGAATGAAGCGTCCCACCCCATCAGCGTGCGGCATGAGGGACTGGCACAGCAGTGAGTATCAAAGACCAAGAACACGTCTACGGTCAAAACTCCTCCGGTCATTTTCCCGGAGGCCCTTGCAATTCGTTAAGATTAAGAATGATTCTCTAATCACTTGACCCCTGCCAAGAGCATGTACAGTCGAATTTTCAGACAATTGTGATATACGAGAAAATTGTTCTAAATCGTGCTGGAGGCTCCTGGCTGCCTTCTGCACAGCAAGGGATAGCACAAGAATGACAGTTGTTCAATTGAAGAAATAAGGAACACTCCCAGAGTCTGACTCTCCGGTGATACCAGTATTATACCGGCAAAACCCCACTTGAACACAGGGAGGCATCCACCGGTGTGCAGCGCGGTGACGCGGCGGAACTGCAGAACAAACCGATTCTGCACAGAGCTAGAAGGGGAGGATTTACTGTCTGCAATTCGAACTTTCCCATCCAGAGCTTGACAGGCGTGAGGGAAGCAAAGCCAAACGAGCCGACAGATGGCCAGCGAAGGAGATCTCTGTTGGAGCATGCTACCGACCAACCGGCCATGGCAGACGTTCTTTGGGAAGAAACAGAAGAAAGACCCAGACGGTCACCTGGGATCTGTGGAACAATGAAACCCGAGAGCGCAGTGCTTAAAAACGGAGCTGCGGGAAAGCCTGCCCTGAGGCTAGGCCCACAGCGGAGAACGTGCCTGGGGCCAGTCCCCAGCGGGGTGGCTGTGGGAGCGCACTCGGAGTGCTGAATCCGCAGTTGGCTGACTCGGGTCTGAGAGGAAATCCAAGCACTTCAGCGTTTCTAGTCCCGGGGCTGACGGTGTCAAAAAGAGCTGACAAGTCCAGGCCAAGCCGTGCAGGGTTTGTGCTCCTGTCACCGAGACAGCGGAGAACGGCTGACGCCTGGGCCCGGATCCCAAAGCTGACTGGAATTTCCATAGACTCGCAATTTGCCACTGGGCAGAAAACCCGAGCAAGAAATGTGATGAAAAGCCGAGCCAGCGCACTCACAGGCAGGGAAGGCAACTAGCCAGTGAGCTGAGCAGCAGAGGATGTAAAAGCAAATGCTCTTCTTGTGCTAACTCCCCACTCACGCCGGTGGGGCTTGTGAGTGTGTGTGGACAAAGTAATCTGCTGCGAACCAGAAGCACCAGGCTGTGCTGTACCAGCCCGCACTGCTGTCGGATGTTGCTAGTGTCACTGGCCCCGGAGCTGCGCGGCAGGGCGGTGTCGGCTGGCGTCCCTCGGCGGACAGCCATTGCGACACATGCCGGCAGGCGGGACACACCGGCTTCTATCAAATAGGCAGAGAGGGAGCACCAGGGGAACTGCAGAGTCGCTGCAGGGTCGGAACTCGCTGCCGGCCCTTTGCTTGTGCGGCTCTGAATGAGGACGCAGCTCCTGCTGTTCAGTGCACAGAATGGGGGGCCACGGCATGTTGCACGTGTGGGAGTTTGCGCTTGTGCTGGACAGCGGGTCACAAAGGCATCCCCGACATCCGTGAGGCGTGGCGCGTCTGAAGCAATGCCATGCCTCCCATTCACAGCGCGGGGCACGGGGCACGGGGATGCCTCGTCGGCCCTCTGGAGCCAGACGGGCCAATGACTGAGGCCAGGAACCAGGGCTGGACTCCAGATTGTCTGCAGAGAGGCAGCCATCTGAGACTGGACAACAGGAGGTGGGGTCGGGCTCCACCGCTTCCCGGGGAGTTTGTTCCAGTGGCTAATCCCCCTCACTGACACCAAACTTGTGCCTCCTTTTGAACAAGAATGGATCTGTCCTCAGCTGCCAGCCACTGGCCTTGTTCTGCCATCCCCCGTAGAAAGCCCTTCTCCGTACTGGTGATTCCTCCCCACGGAGGCACTTACATGCTGGGCCCAAGACCCCCCTCCCGTTTCCTTTGGTGTAAACCAAACCCACGGAGCCCTTTCAGGCTGCCCCTGCCAGATGGTGTTTGTGACGTAGTGTGAGTGACCCCCACGGGCTGCTGTCTGCGGCACGGCCCAGCAGGGCAGGGGATGAGTCATTATGCAAAAGGGGCTTTGTAACCTGTCTGACCAGCTCCCCCCCAGGGAGAGACACAAAGGAAGGTGGAATGCCGCCCTGGCTGGGGGCAGGGCTGGAAGTGAGTTAGTTAGGTTTCTGGCTGGGATCATGGAGGAAGGAGCCTAGGCAACGGGGCTGGGATTTAGGGGCCCAGTCTCCCCCATCTCAAGGGGGGCTGAGGCATCCTAGGCCTGCCCTGTAACCAGATGACATCTGTGCTGTGCTGTATCCTGGAGAAGCAATAAACTCCCTCTATTCTACTGGCTGGGGGAGTCTGTCCGTGTCATTACGGGGGTGCAGGAGACGGGAAAAACCCAACGCACCATCACAGGTATCTTGGTGGTTCTTTGCTGCACCGTCTCCAAATTCACAGCAGGCTTTGTTCATGTGCAGGTGCCAGAAGTTGACGTAATGTCAGTTGGGTGTTGGCATGAAAATGGTCCTGGCTCTGTCTCGGTGTCGGTCTCCCCGGTGCCACAGACAGAGGTAAAATCCCCCCCTTGCCGCAACTCAGTGCTCCCCTGAGTCTTCTCCTCCAAGAATCAAATTTGCCTTTCAGGCACGGCGTTGCTCCGGAAGTTCCTCTTTGAGTGTCCACTGGGACCCCTAAAATCCTTTGCAGCACCTCTGCTTCCCAGGATGCGGCCGGCCAACCTGCAGTCCTGCTCCGAGACACAGGACGTGGCCTTTGGCTATGTAAAAAGGCCCTCTATGCCATGGGCCTAGCTTCCAAAGAGATCCAGATGGCTCCGGATCGCTGCTCGGCACTTATCGTTAATTACTTCTCTGCTATTCTTAGTCTGATCTGCAAATGTTAGCGGCAGCGCTATAATATTTCTGTGATATTTATTTTGTATCATCATGAAGGGAGACATAAATATCACACACACAGAGACATCAAAGAGTGGTATTATTTCATTAGAGTGAATTCATGGTTCAGAAAGTGACATTATAAAAAAGACATCTCCGTGACCACACAGGTCTGCTTCCTTGTTTGTTCAGAATTAGGACAGATTAATTTGGTGGCCACATATATCTCTTATCACTTGTTATTCTGCAAGTAGATGTCGTCGTCTCAAAACCAGACATCTTGGAATGGGGGAAGGTACAGAAAAGCAAAACAAAAATGATCAGCCATGTAAAACAGCTGCCACACGAGGAGAGCGAAAGATGGGGACTTTTCGCCTTGGAAAAGAGCTGTCTAAGGTGGGATTTGATAGGGGTCTATACAATCATGATGGGGTGGAGAAAGCAGTGTGCATGCACTTGGGGGTGTGTCTGTGTGTTGCAAAGATGAGTGTCGGTTTCTATCAAGCTTGGAGGCCCAAATTAGAAACAGTCTGGCTTCTTTGTAGGTGCTTGGGGAGGCAGGGGAAGAGAGAACAGAAGAAATTGCCCTTATTCCTGAGAACAGGGGTGGGTGGGCAAGGCAGGGTCACAGAGCACACCCTCCTCCACGACCCCCATGGCTAGCAGGGAGCTGACGCCAGGCCGGCTGTGCCCTCCTCAACAAAAGGCTCCGGCTGAGTCATGATTCCTTCAGGGGACTCCGTGGACCCCCTTCCTCACCCCGCCTCGCCCTGAGAACAGCAGCGTGGAGCCTGTCAGACACAGAGCTGCAAGCCCTGGAGGCGGGGGGCTGTGTTTGGAGCTGGTCGGCTCTATTATGAAAGGAGGCAGGCGGCCAGGCACATTTACGTAAGGCGGAGGAATGGTGCAGGGCGAGGGTGCCTTGCCTGGGGCCCAGGGACCCCATTCCAAGCCAGGCCTTTCCCCACACGTCCTGTGGGGCCGGGGAAATCGGAGTCTCGTGCCGTGCGTCCCGTCTGTGCAATGGGGGCAGCACAGGCCTAGCGCACAGAGCAGCGCTGAGGAGAAAGGCTGTGCCTATGGCAAAGGGCGGGTGCCGCGCTGAGAGACCCAGGCCAGGGGCAGGCGGGAGCGAACCCGTGGGCCTGTGACGTTAAGTGCAAGAGCCCCTCCTGCACGGGGGAAAAGCCTCGTTCCTGTCGGCTAAGGCTCTCAGACTCACTAGTTTCTACGGCGTCTCGGTGCCCCTAGCTGGGACACAGCCCCGCACCCGGGAGTGGGCAGGGGGCGTTCCGACGCAGCGGTCTGTGCGCCCTGCAAAGCCGAAACAGCCATTTCACTGCGTTCCATGGCAAAGTCGAATCGAGTGCAGGGACCCCATTTCCCTCTTGTTTGCACGAACCTGAGGAGTTCCTCTTCGCCTGAAGTCAGCTGGCTGGGACAAAGGGTTGGTGCAAGGCGTGTCGGGGGGCCTGGCAGAGATTTTGGGGTGACGTGGGCGTGTTCCGGAGCAGGGTTGCAACGGCAGGTCTCTTGTGCCCCCGGCTTAGGGTTCTAGCCGGAGAGGTGACAGCAGACGATACCCGCCCTCTGGTGCCCGCAGGAGACACAAGCTCCACAGAACACGTTGGAGAAATGACCTTCCGGGAGAAGAACGGGCCAGAGGCCTTGGAGAATTCAGGAGGAAAACAGCAGACTGCTCCCAGCATTCAGCTCATGTCAGGGGGCGTGTTTGAGAGACTCTGCCATGAGCCTCCACGCAAGACTGGAGCTGGGCAAACACTTTCGAGCACCCTATAGAATATCTGTTTGAATTCAAAGCCGGTGTCAGTTGGAACCTTCTGACACCTTGTCCCGCTCCCTCTCCGTGAGGACTGGAGCTTTGCTCAGAGAAAGCGAATGCTCGGCTGTAACGCTCCAGCCCGGGCACAAAGAGACCGCTGCTTTGGACATTTGCCTGTAAAAGGGGCTGTTCAGAAAGGCAGTTTGTGCTACGCGGCCTGGCTGGGTTGCATTTACCTTGGGATGGGGCCTACCCAGCGGAGAGGCCATTGTGAACGGTGCGCGTTACAAATCAGCATCGGGTGCACGCGGTTACACACCGTACAGCTGCACACCGTCGCTGGGCACGCTGCAGTATGCCGTGTGATCGATTCGGATCCAGTGTTTGCAATTAGCACTGCAGGTGACCGAGATGCATTTGCCGAGGCAATCTGTGAGTAGCTTTGTGTAATAAGTAAACACTAGGAAACATTTCCCCATATCCTTTGATTTTGCAGCTGTCACTATCCCCCTTTCAGATGGAGAAACTGAGGCACAATGCAGCAAGTGTCTATCCTAAGGCCACGGAGAAGCCCAGTGGCTCAGCGGGGAATTAAACCCAACTCTTCCAAGCCCCAGGGTAGTAGCCAAGACAGTAGGCCGCACGGCCTGGCTTGCATTTTTTTCTGCATTTGGATGCAATCCCCCGCCAAGTTGCTGTAAGCTTCTGGCTGTACAAAGAAGCGTTCTTTACCGAGCCGAGCTCAGCACCAGTCACTATTAAAATAATTCACCAAGCATCACAATTTGTGCCAAACACAATTGCTTCCGTGAATGAGAGCACCAATAAGGAAGCAGGAAACGCCACGAGGTAAAATAAGCTCAGCCCCAGAGTCCCCAAAGCACCTGCCCGATAATCCACTTGCCGAGTTTTTATCCCCCTGGAATCCTGCCTCGCCGCATGGCAGAGAGTTCAGCCTAATGAGCCGGGGAGCGAGGTTTCCTTGTGCGTGCCGATCAGATGGCAAGTCTGCGCTCAACGGGGAGACTAGGAGATCGTCTCTTCGAGCCCCGTCCTCTGCCAGTTCCCAGAAGGAAGAGCCATTGAGATTCACGGGGGGGAGACAGACTTTGTTCCGACTGGATGCTCAAGGTACAAACAAAAGAAGAAGAAACTTAGAATTTGGTGCTTTTAATTAAAAACTAATCGCTCTGATCTCTGATAATCTCTGTTTTATTAAGCATCCCAGCTGCAATTATCTAAACTAAGAAAATAGTATCTTGTGGGGTGATTATAGTCAGGAAACAATTGCCGTTGCTGCCAGTGCTGGGTGTTCATTTCCAATTCCTGCTGGCCCCTATCATGGGGCCATCTTACGGCACTGAACACTTCATGAATTCGTTGTCACATTAGATGTGATTTCTGGTTAAGTTTAGCACTCCCTGGCCACTGACAGCCTGCAGTTTGCAGCACGGGCACTTTAAAATAGCGCTGCGCTTAGGGTCCTGTAGTAACAGCTGCCTCATTCTCGTAGCGTTGTAGGTCCTTAGCCTGTCTGTCGGGGGCTGGGAATGGGTGACAGGGGAGGGATCGCTTGGTGATTCCCGGTTCTGTTCACTCCCCCTGGGGCACCTGGCGCTGGCCACTGTGGGCCGACAGGACCCTGGGCTGGATGGACCGTTGGGCTGATCCGATCTGGCCGTTCTTGTCTTCTCACGTTCCCGTTTCAAACAGGCTATTTACAACAGTTGTAAAAGAAGCTAAATCAGCGCTAGAATTTGTACAGTATCAATCCTTCAGGCTGTACTACGGGCCTTGCTCTGAACTCATGGCGCGGTCTGTCAACCTCCTGCTGTGATTCAAAGCCAGAGCGGACACAACCCGCCACTTTTTATGCTGCTTCCTGGGACCCGAGGAGGAGTTTGGAGAAGTTCAGAGGCTGGAGAAGGATGGCAGGAGACAAATCGCTTGATCATTGTCTTCGGTCCACACCTTCCGGGGCACCTGGTGCTGGCCACTGTCGGCAGACAGGATACTGGGCTAGATGGACCTTTGGTCTGACCCGGTACGGCCGTTCTTATGTTAAGTTCTCAGGTGAGCTGGAAGAAGGGAGAGCGTATCTGGGCAGGTTAGGGGGAAAGTAAAACAAGACTGGCCCGATGCAGAGCCCATTGGCACAAGATATCGCTAAGGGAAAGAGTGCCAAAGGTCAGGAAAGGACTGGACATTTACAGCAACTCTTCCGTAACGATCACGTGCGGGGGATTTTACCCACCATGCTTCAGGACAGGAACCAACCCCGGTCTCCTGGGACACAGCAAACGTCCCCCAGAGATGCTCCGTGTGGTACTTGACCCCTCAATACTGTGTGTAGCTCAGGTCCACACCTGGCCTCAGACGTGGAGAAATGTAGAGCCCGCCAATTGCCAAACGCCCTGTTCTGCTGCGTGTACCCTTAGTCCCCCCGGGGTGAGCTGCAGCGCCGTGCTCCAGGGCAGAATGTGGCCATGGGGGTAGCATTGAAAGGAGGTTTTCCGGGTCCCGGGGCCACCGGTTGGTGGAGGGGGACATGCTGCTTGTTTCTCAGACAGGGCCTCACTTGGGGTATCCATTCTGTTGTAGCAATTAGGCCTGGCTTCCAGGTCCTGCGAAGAAGTAAATAGGGGAGTGGCAGAGCCGATTTCCTTCTGAAAAGCCATCCGCAAAGAAGCAGTTCTGTCAAGCTGCCTGTGCACATGCTGAAATGGGGGGAACCACCAGACTATGCCACAGAGGACAGCTGGACAGTAGTGGTGTGTCTGGGCGGCCTGGTAGGGAAATCCAGTAAACAGAAAGGAAGTGGCAAAACACACGACTCCCAGAACGGAACTAGCACCTCTCACTGGGCCGACCAGGGGTTGTGCTTTCAGTTTGCACGTTTAGTTCCATGCAGCTCTCAAAGCAAAGCCCAGGTGTTCAAACCCCACGGGAATGGAACCAGCCAGCAACGTTCTCCAAAAAGAGCCATTTGCAGATTTCTCACAGCCCTCACCAAAGCTTCCTAATAATTGTAATGCTTCACAACGTAGGGAAATCCCATCTTCCCTTGGAACTGCTCAGCACATGCCCCAGGTTTGCCAAGCACAACCTGATCTGCGTAACCTCCGTGAGCTGTGGTCTTTGCTGTACACCCGCTGAGCTGAAACTCTCTTCCTGCAAACTCGGTTGGAGCAACTTCCTTCCCTCTGGCCTTCATCACTGCAGTGTTGCTGGTCTCAGCCCCTTCCAGCATCCTTTGATGTAGGACACAGGTTTATACAGCCAGCCCTCGGGCAGCAGCTCACCGGTCGACTGGTGAATTGTGGCTGGTACTCCGAAGGCACAGTCAGCCTGCCATTCATGTGGGTGTCTCACTGAGCGTCTGCCTTGTTCTGCTCTTTGGCTTTCCAATTTTACACTATTTCCAGCACCTTTGGAAACAATTATTCTCATTTCCCAAGGACAGTTTGGATGCTTTTGGACAGATGAATAGTTTTACCCTTCTCCCTCCTTTATAGAGCATGGCCGGTATAGACTAGAGAATATGACCAATGGGAACATTCTTCCCGGTTCTCATTTTTCTAATATAGCCTCATGATCACGGTGACCCAAGCCAGGGTACAAGGTCGTCACTTCAGACACCAGCAGGGCTACTGAAAGGTTCTCCGCAGCAATTGTTTTTAATGTAGGGCCAGGGTCTATTCTGAGGACGTAATTGACGGCGCGTAATGTTCCAATCCCACGCCTGTACGGCCGCAACAACCAGGAATCCGTTGTCGCCGTGTGAGCGACCCATTGGCTGAGCTCCTGCGTTCATCCTGATCATTCCCGGGTCGTAACTCACTCAGCATCGTCACCGTTCTGACGGTGTCAGTGGTGCTCTCACGGCTGCTGGGCTCAATCAACCTCTGCGAGCTTGTTTCTAAACTTTGGCTCGAAAGCCGATCCACCTCCAGGTTTGTTTTCGGAGCCTTTTTGTGTGTTTCTTCCACTCGCCAGGCCCCGGAGGAGCGTGGGAATGTGACAGACACACATACCTGGTACTGGAGACAAACATAAGAGCCACAGATTGATGCAAATCCCACTCGGCGTATCAGGGATGTGGCTGTCCCCACAGTGCCAGTGCTTAGCTACCCAGCTGTGGGGACCCAGGGTACTTCATCCCCAAACAATCCCCACTCGCGTCAAACAGACGGACTCAGGACTGGCTCTCCGCCACGGGTTTGCTCCGGACTAGCAGAGCTCAGACTGAGTCCCCTCCATGTACTCAGCTGCTGCCTGGCCCTGCTACAACACCGTCAGCTCCTCTGGCAAGCCAGCCTGGTCCCACCTGCCCGGAAGAGCCAGCGTGCACTGCTATTGAGAATCCCAGAGTCCCTGCTCTTTGCAACAAGCCCTCGCCGGCTCGGCCTGCGTTGGGGTCTCATAGCTTCCTGCCAGCTCCTGCTGCGTTACCACACGCCCCCCAATATTGCCCGTTCTGCTACCAGCTCCTGGCGCCATCGGCTGCGCTTAAAGAGAACCCGCAAAGCAGGCGCCATCTCCTGGATGCAGCTTCATGTGCGCAGCGTCCGCCTGCCTAAAGCAGCCCGCACGTCCCAAACTGCGCGGCCCTGCCCCGCGTATAACTAACACCAGTGAAACGGGCCAGCAGCTCGGCTCGGGGGGAGCTCGTCTGTGAAGCCTCTTAGCTCTGGGGCTCCCTGCTTGACAGGGCGGAGTCAGGTGCCATTCAGCATCCCCCCAGCAGCGGGTCTGGCCCCTGGTCACAGCTGCCATCGGTCGCTACCAGGTGTCTGAGGTTCCTGGAACTCCTGACGCCACCGCCCTGTAATGGGGCCTGCAGACTGAGCCAGAGGCTCCCCGGCTCACAAGCAAGCAGCCTGATCCCACGTCCATGTCCCCCAGAGCTGCAGGTGTGGAGACAGGCCCCCGGCGCTGTGAGCAACGGGGAGCCAGGCCGGCTAAGAGGCACTGGGGCGCCGGGGAGGAGCGGTCTCTTTGTCTTCTCCCCACGCTCCGGCACATGGGACCCCACCGCGAAAGCGAGTCTCCGCACTCCTCGGGGGGTCTAACCCCCTTGCTGTCACAGGAAGCTGCACACTTGCCACAGGCCCAGGCCTGCAGCTCCGCCCCAGCTACAGGGTTTGTTCTGCCAATCACGTGGGTCCCGGCTCGAGTGTTTGGACCGGTCAGGGCTGACCAAGCTGCTTCCCCCGTTTATTTTGTCTGCACTTCCTAGCCCCGTCCAGAGTCGCTGGAAAATAGCTTGATGTGTCCATCGATTTTACACGGCCCCATCCATCACCGCCTCTGAACGCCGGGCATGGGAAATCAATAGCGACAGTAACGTCCTTAGTGGACTTCCAGAGACACGCAGATTCCTCCGCCCGCAGGGCCCGCTGGGAGTGTCTTGTCTGGTCTCCGGCAGAGCACAGGCCAGAGACCTGCCTGGCGCTAATTCCCAGCAACAATCCTTTTGGAAAAAAGCAGCCAAGTGTTAGTTCAAAGTTGCCATTAATGGAGAATTCACCATGAGCCTTGCTAAATTATTCCCATGGTTCGTCTCTTCATGGGGTCTCTGGGGCCATGTCTAGACTGCATCCCCCTGTCGACAGAGGGCTACAAATCGAGCACATCGACATTGCTAATGAAGCTGGGATTTACATATCCCATGCCTCATTAGCATAAACATGGCCACCGCTATTTTCAAAACAGAGTTTTTTTGAAAAAACAAACAAACAAACAAACAAAAAAATGGCAGTCTAGACGTGGATCGGTGTGACGGTGCGTTGAGGTTCTCCCGTCTCCTGCACCCCCGTAATGGCACGGACGGACTCCACCAGCCAGTAGA
>CM057848.1:980109-995207 GCA_030068395.1 Apalone spinifera | reverse complement strand
TCACACCAGGTACGGCTGTGAACTTTAACCCAGAACACAAGTTCCCACAGCTAGGCACGGAGGATTTCCTAGGTTCAGACGAACAGGCCCAGCACAGCTTGGACCTCGGAAAGAACAGAAATAACCAGGTGGGACAGAACCGAGAAATGTGAAGCCTAGTCACGAGGCCATGGCCACGAACCGACATGTGTGATAACAAGGGGAGATCATCGATGGTTTTCGTCAGACAACCAAGAGAAGCTTTCAGATCACAGGCCCTGGTTCTCATGGAGGACTTTAATCATCCTGACATCTGCTGTGAGTCCAATACAGCAGCACACAGACAATCCAGGGAGTTTCTGGAGCATGTTGGGGACACAGTCCTGGTACAAGTGCTGAAGGAACTGATCAGGGGCCATGCGCAGCTTGACCTGCTGCTCACAAACAGGGAGGAACCGTAGGGGAAGTAGAGGTGGGTGACAAGATGGGAAGCAGTGATCATGAGATGGTCGATTTCAGGATCCTGACCAAAGGAAGAAAGGAGAGTAGTAAAATACAGACCTTGGACTTCAGAAGAGCAGACTTTGACTCCCTCAGAGAACTGATGGGCAGGATTCCCTGGGATGCTAACATGAAGGGGAAAGGAGTCCAGGAGAGCTGGCAGTATTTTAAAGAAGCCTTATTGAAGGCACAGTAAAAAAACATCCCGATGAGCAGCAAGAAAAGCAAATATGGCAGGCGACCAGATTGGCTTACCGGGGACATAAACACAAAGGGGAAGCTTACAAGAAGGGGAAACTTGGACAGAAGACCAGGGAGTATAAATATATTGCTCAAGCATGCAGAGGAGTTATCAGGAAGGCCAAAGCGCAATTGGAATTGCAGCTAGCAAAGAAAGTGAAGGATTCAAGCAAGGAAACAAAGGTTTCTACAGGCATGTTAGCAAGAAGAGGGTGATCAGAGAGGGTGCAGGGCCCTTCCTGGAGGAAGGAGGTAACCTAGTGACAGATGATGTGGGATAAATCATGGAGGGGCTCCTCAAGGAATCCATTTTGAAGCACTTGGAAGAGAGGAAAGTGATCAGGAATAGTCAACATGGATTCACAAAGGGCAAGTCCTGCCTGACCAATCTGATTCGCTTCTATGATGAGGTGACTGGCTTTGTGGACATGTGGAAGTCAGCTTTTGATACAGTCTCCCACAATATTCTTGCCAGCAAGTTAAGGGAATACAGATTGGATAAATGGACAGTAAGTTGGATAGAAAGATGGTTAGATTGCTGGGCCCAATGGGTAGTTATTAATGTCTTGATGTCAGGATGGCGGTCGGTTTCAAGCAGAGTGCCCCAAGGATCAGTTCTCGGGCCGGTTTTGTTCAATATCTTTATTACTGACCTGGATGAGGGGATGGATTGCACCCTCAGCAAGTTTATGGATCACACTAAGCTAAGGGGAGCGCAGGGATAGAGTCCAGAGTGACCTGGACAGATTAGAGGATTGGACCAAAAGAAATCTGATGAGGTTCAATAAGGACAAGTGTAGAGTCCTGCACTTGAGATGGAAGAATCCCAAGCATTGGTACAGGCTGGGGAGGGAATGGCTAGGTAGCAGTTCTGCAGAAAAGGACCTGGGGGTTACAGCGGATGAGAAGCTGGATATGAGTCACCAGGGCGCCCTGGTAGCCAAGAAGGCTAATGGCATATTAGGTTGCATTAGGAGGAGCATTGCCAGCAGATCCAGAGAAGTGATTATTCCCCTTTATTCGGCTCTGGTGAGGCCACATCTGGAGTACTGTGTCCAGTTCTGGACCCCCCCACTACAGACGGGATGTGGACACATTGGAGAGGGTCCAGTGGAGGGCAACCAAAATGATTAGGGGCTGGAACACATGACCTATGAGGAGAGGCTGAGGGAGTTGGACCTGGTTAGTCTGCAGAAGAGAAGAGTGAGGGGGGATTTGAGAGCAGCCTGCAACTCCCTGAAGGGGGGTTCCAAAGAGGCTGGAGAGAGACTGTTCTCAGTGGGAGCAGATGGCAGAACAAGGAGCAATGGGCTCAAGTTGCAGTGGGGGAGGGCTAGGCTGGATATTAGGGAAAATTATTTCCTAGGCGGGTGGTGAAGCACTGGGCTGGGTTCCCCGGGGAGGAGGTGGAATCTCCATCCCTAGAGGTTTTTAAGTCCTATCTTGACCAAGCCCTGGCTGGGATGGTTGAGTTGGGTTGGTCCTGCTTTTGGCAGAGGGCTGGACTCACTGACTCCTGAGGTCTTTGCCTGCCCTGGGATTCTCGGATTTTATGTACCAGCCTACAGGAAAACAGCACACTGAGGTTACTGAAAGGAAGAAATGCAGATAAGGAAAAGAGCAAATGGGGACAGTAGCCCTGCCCCCCCCCAAGGGGTGTGTGAGGGTCAATGGATTTAAGAACATGAGGTGCTGAGGTAGGACAGTAGTGGGGGGGGCATCAAATTACATCAGGCGGATATGTCCAACTTAGTTCTGATTCCTTCCTGGCATGGTGGCACGACTGGCTTTGTTAAAGGCCCTTGTGGCAGCCGGTCTTTGCTTCCTTGGACTATGTGGTCTCCCAAAGGCTGGCAACGCTCTACCCTAATGGCAGTCGTGGCGGTATCGCCGCTCCGTGCGCTTCATACACACAGACTCTCAACCCCTGCTCAGCGTCTTTTGGAAAACATAAAATGCTCTGTTCCATGCTCCATTTGGGGATTCTTGCTGCCATGTGTAAGAGCTTTGGTTGCTATGGCAGCAGAACATCACTTTCCCAATTATTCTTTTCATCGTGAGGCCTGGAGTCTGACAGTCAAAGTATTTCCATCGACTGGAGCCAGCAAAAACAAGAAAACATACAAATTGACTTCGCATCACGTCATGTTTCAGACACGACGTCCCTACGTTCACAGAAAGGGGCATTCCGAGTGAGGCAGGATCCATTAGTTATAGCAGCTTTTGTTAAACACGGAAAACGAACAGCGTGACCTTTGGTAAAAACAGTCAGACCAATAGTCATGGTTTGCTGGATCAACCCTGAGCTGAGGCTGCAGAATCCATTGACAAGAGAAATCCCTTCTTTCCCCTTCCACTGGCTTTTAATCATCTACAGGGGACGCTCAGAGTTATAAACACCACAGTTACAAGCTGACCAATAAATTCTGCATTGTGTTTAGAACCAAATGTACACAATCTGGCAGCAGCAAACAAACAAACCAAAAAAAAACAAACAAACAAACAAACAAAAAAGCAAACACAGAACAGTGCCGTGTTAAATAGAAACAATTGAAAAACAAAAAAGGGAAAGCCCCAGTTTTCTCCTGCATAGTGAGGGTCCAAAGCTGTCTCATGTCAATGTTCCATTGAAAGAACAACCAAGATGTTTTGTCCTTAGTTATGAACATTTCAGAGTGATGAACAATCTCCTTTCCCGAGGCGTTTGGAACTCTGAGGTTCCGCCATGCCTACTGATATGTGGCCAGATACAGAATGAGCTTCCAACGATAACTGTGAAGTCTCTGTTGTTACCTAAAGCCACATTTCCATGCTCCTGTTGGAGACCCAAAAATAAAATGTCAGCAACTCAAAGTGCCGACGTCTCATGTGCACGAAAAGCCAATAGAAAAGTGTTATCTCGAGTGGAGATTTCCTTTCAAATGAACTAGGGCTTTCTAATACTGGCGAAATCTGAAATGCACGCTGCCTGCTTTCCCACACATTTTACATACCTCGGAAAACTCGGCACCTCCAGTGTTTGTGCTTGATTTTGTAAGCTGATGCCATCAGTCCATACAGTCAGCTGAGCAATCACAGACGTTCTCTCCTGCCAAATTCAAGAGTTTCACGTTGAAGGGGTTTTTCATTTGGGTGCTGACTTGAAACCCAAGTCAAAAGGAGCCTTTCAATTGACTTCAACAGGAGTTAGACCAGGCTCAGCACGCAAGGTGAAATTTCCTTATTCCTGCCAGATTTGTTTTGCAGAAAATGGTGACATTCTCAGAGAACAAGTGACAAATCTCCAGGCATGTAGCTCTGCATTCACAAACACCTTCTGTCATTTTATATTAAAAATACTCTGCCGATCTGATCACGTACGGCCCAATTCTGTGCCCTTCAGTCACCCACACATCTATTGCTGCTTCCCCTTAAAGAACAGGCGCGCTCTCTGGCTCACAATCGAGCCCCCAACTCAACTGCACAAACACGTGGAAGGCTGAGAGGGGTCACTGTGACAAAGTTGATCCCAAATTCACTCTTTTGTGAGCACGGGGAGTGAGATTCTGACTCCATTGTGCTCACTTCCAACTTGAACCTGAGAACAGAAGAGCTGCCAGCCTGGGTCAGCCCATAGGCCCATCGAGCCAGCGTCCTGTCTGCCGACCCAGGGCAGGGGCAGGTGTCCCCCAGGGAGTGAACAGAACAGGAAATCAGCCAGTGATCCTTCCCCTGTCGCGCATTGCCAGCTTCTGACAAACAGAGGCCAGGCACACCCTTCCTGCCCATCCCGGCTCACAGCCACTGATGGATCTACCCTCCAGGAATCTAGCTAGCTCTTGTTTGAAATCTTGGGCTTCACCACACCCTCTGGTGAAGAGTTCTCTATGCTGGCTGTGCATTTGGGCAAGAAATACTCCCTTTTGTTCCTCTTTAACCTGCTGCTTGCTCATTTCATTTGGCGAGCCCTAGTTTCTGTGTTGTGAAAAGGAGTACCTAACATTTCCTTCTTCCCTTTCTCCGCACCAGGCATGATTGTACAGCCCTCGATCACATCCCCTCCCCCGAGTCATCTCTTTGCCAAGCTGAAAAATCCCACTTTTCTTAATCTCTCCTTGTACGGCAGCCATTCCAGAGCTCTAATCATTTTGTTGAGTCTTTTTCCTGCTCCAATATATTCCTTTTGAGTCGGAATGACCACGTCTACAGACAGTACCAAGGCGTGGGCGCACCAGGAATTTAAATAGAGCCAGTGACATGTTCTGTCATATTTGTATCCCTTTCTTAATGATAGCTTTTTGACTGCTGCTGCATGTTGAGTGGATGTTTTCAGAGAACAATCCCGCAGTGGAACCCAGACCTCTTTCTTGAGTGGTAACAGTTCATTTAGACCCGTCATTTAAACCGTGCAGGTGGGATGAAGTTCTCCAATGTGCTTTACTTTGCATGTATCAGCACTGAATTACATCTGCCATTTTTTTTGCCTTTGTCACCCAGTTTTGTGAAATCCCCTTACAGCCCTTCACAGTCTGCTCGGACTTAAGTCTCCTGAGTTGTTTTGTAAACTGTGTCACCTCACTCTTTACCCCCCTTCATTTATGAAAATGCTGAATAGGACTGGTCTTGGTACAGCCCCCTGCGGGACACGGCTGGTGACCTCTAGTTCACCCACGTTATCATTTAGGCTTGTAGCATTTGTATGAAGCCCTTTACATATTGCCCCTTTTGAGCTGTCTGCCATGACAGGCAATATCTAATGAGACTATTGTTCATCCGTTGTTCATCAGATCTTACCCATATGTTATGCTAGTCCATCCTCTCCTCCTTACTGGGACACAGAGAACCTCAGGAACAGGGCCTCCACTCAGGGATGTCTCGCGCCGATCCATGTGTGCTTCCACCCCAGCCCTTCGTTTACAAACTGCTCTACAAACGTTTACACGTGAAGTTCCAGCAATTTGGTTCCATTCTGGGTGAGGTGGAGCCCGTCCTTCTCTCGAGCTTCCCCAGTTCCTAATAAATAGAAATCCCTCCTTCCTACACCATCGTCTCCCCCATGCACTGAGACCCTGCAGTTCTGCCTGCCTGGCCCTGTGCTTGGAACTGGAAGCATTTCAGAAAATACTCCTGTCGCCAGCCGGACACGACCCCCCTCATTGGAGTATAGCCAGCTGGACACGAACCCCCTGTTTCTCCCCCTTCTCTTGGATTTCTAGCTCGCTCAGCTACAATTTAAGTAGCTTCCTGTGACGTTGAACTAATGCAGTTTAAGCAGTTCCTGTTGAAAAGCCCTGATAAGGTCAAGTGCTTGCTTAGAAACCACACTGCTTTAACAGAATTAACTATATTCATGCTTATGAATATGCATGTAACCTACGGAGTGCGTGAGAAAGTGTGAATGAGAAACACCCAATCATAAGCCAGTCCAACACCTGTTACCTTTCAAGGCAAGAAAGGCCCCTTCAAAGTACATAAATCAATGTGACGAGCAGCCAGGTGGGAATCTCTTCCCTCAGAAAGATGTAATAGCACGCCAAGCCTGGGAACAGACCGGAAGCAGTAGAGCCCCTCCCGTGGATTTGAAGGGACCCCAGGAACTCTGGTCACCTCATGGCTGAATCTCTGGGGGTCTCTCATCTGGCAAGTTTCAGCCATCTGTGAAATCAAAACTAACTCTTGCCACCTGCAGCTTGCATGAATGTGTGTGTGTGTGTGTGTGTGTGTGTGTGTGTGTGTGTGTGTGTGTGTGTGTGTACTGCCATACGATTAAGAAATGTTACAATAAACTAGATGCAGTGCTGCTCAAGTTCACCCTTTGTCTAAGTTTTTTCCCTTGGCTGGTCCAAGGACAACTCCTAGGAAGATCCTGGACTTTAATCTCTTCCTTAACAGTCTGGCCTCCAGAACCACTCTCCTATTCTTCCCTGTGTCACTGGTATCTGCATGTACCATGCCCACTGAATTCTCTGCAGCATGACACATGAGACTGTCCATGTTGTTCAAAAGTTTCAGAACCTTCGCTTCAGGTCACTGTGCGGTTCGTCCCGTCACCACAGTCCCAGCTATCTACATTTCTAATGATTGAATCCCCAATGATTAATATCCCTCTCTTCCTAATGACTCAAGTTCCCTCCTCGGAGAGGTATCATCAGAGTGAGAGGGGACAACAACATCATCTGGAAGGAGGGTGCCAACTATGAACAGAACATAAGAACGGCCAAAGTGGGTCAGACCAAAGGTCCATCCAGCCCAGTGTCCTGCCTGCCAACCATGGCCAAGGGCAGGTGCCCCAGAGGGAGTGAACAGACCAGGGAATCATCCAGTGATCCCTCCCCTGTCGCCCATTCCCAGCTTCTGACAAGGCCAGGGACGCCGTCCCTGCCCATCCCAGCTAAAAGCCATTGATGGACCTGTCCTCCATGAATCTAGCTAGGTCTTTTTTGAAATCTTAGTCTTGGTCTTCACCACATCCTCTGGCGAGGAGTTCCACAGGTCGATTGCGCTGTGTGACAAAAAACTTCCTTTTGTTTGTTCTCAATTTGCTACCTATTAATTTCATTTGGTGACCCCTAGTTCTTAGTTATGGGATCTTTTCCCGCTGCTCCAGTTGGACGTTCTCCTTCTCTGAGACTTTCAACCTCCTCAACAGCACAGGGGCTCTCTGTCCGGGGTGGGACCATTCTACTTTGGCCTGGAAAGCCTCCTCTACGTACCTCTATGCTTCCCTTGGATCCTACTATTCAGCCACCCTGTTCTCCAAAGCCCATACACAGTCTCTGAGGGCCAGGAGCTCCTTGCACCACATTCACACATGCACCACCTCTCCATAGGGCAGGTATCAGACATGCTACATTAGGTGCAATATAGAATCATAGAATCACAGAATCCTAGGAGCAGGAAGGGACCTCGAGAGGTCATCAGGTCCAGGCCCCTGCCCTCACGGCAGGACCAAGCACCATCTAGATCATCCCTGGCAGGTGTCTGTCCAACCTGCCCTTCAATATCTCCAGTGATGGAGATTCCACAACCTCCCTGGGCAATTTATTCCAGTGTTTCACCACCCTGACAGGTAGGAAGCTTTTCCTAATGTCCAACCTGAACCTCCCTTGCTGCAGTTTAAGCCCATTGCTTCTTGTCCTATCAGAGGTGATTAAGATATAGAGAAAAAGGCAAAAAAATACCCAGGAAGATGAAAGACAATGGCCAATCCATAACAAAATCTGATCATGAGATTTCCATCAGCTGATAAAGCAGAGAATGGCTCAATCTGTGCTCTGCTTCTACAGCCACCATGCACCAGGCCGACAGCCATAAACGGCCTCCTACATCCCCAGCAAGACATCCGGCAGCTCTCCATGCCTGGTGATCGGTGAGGGCTGGCGAGACGAAAGGCACGTTAGGAAGGAGTTCTGAACCAGGCTCCTGCTGACCACTGTCCGGAGAGACACAGTGTGTCGCACTGCACGGCTGCAGACCTAGGGATGAGCATTGATCCTGCACCATTGGAGGAAGTACCCACGGGCACCCCGGAGCTGCCGTGTGATTTGCTGCAGGACTCAGCATTGTTCTACCTGAGCTACTCAATGCAGCCTGGACCCAGTGATCATCGGCTTGCATCAACTGTTCGTAAAAAGAGCAGGCAGCAGGCAAAGTGAAGCGGAATGGAAAGAGGGAACTGGAGTGTTCCTACATGTGACAAAGGGCCTTGCCCCGAGTGTGGCAGCCACAGGCCACTATCACGGTTCTTAGTCCCACACAGGGTCTTTGCTCACATTCTGCCTGGTAAGGAGCAGCTAGTCATTCACAGGCATCGTCATCCACTGCAATCGGGTATCGCTATTGGTGATCAGCAGGCTCGGCCACTCTCCGGTTGCTTGCTGAGCTGCACCAAGTATTGCACAGGTCAGTGCTTTGGCTCTCACTGAGCGGAACTGGCCGGTCAGACGTTTTGCCAAACCTGGCGTGTGACTTTCACCCATCGGAGTCAAGCGTGGTCAAACCTCGTCGCTGATGCTGCCGTGCTTGTGGAGAAGTCAGAGAACTTCCACCCCATCCTCCAGGGGCTCCCGGCTGTCTCCTGCACAGCGCGGTTGAATGGCAGAAGACCAAGACCGGCAACCTCAAACTGAGGCCACCAAAATCCTGGTGCAACGGGTGCCAAATACCAGGGAAAGCAATGGCAAGTTCAGCAATTTAGGCTGCAAGGAGAGCACACAAGTTTACGCCAACCAGACATTCCTCTCCTAGGAAGTCTTGCCACCTCATGCATAGAGTTTGTCTGTCTTATGGACACAAAAATATCTTTCCATGGAGACAAAGTTCAGGACCAAGCCGTGGACCCTCTTACTGGCAGACTTGAAGTGACTAGAGCTATTCTGTATGTGCAGCCAGTGCCACATCTTGAGCATTAAGTGGTTTGACTTTGTGCAACGTCATGACCTCGGAGGTCTGGCCTTGTGTCCATCACTTGTTACACTCAAGAGCAGCTCTGCATGCTCTCTGCGGGGCTGGACAGATGCATGCCAGCACACCAGACTTGTGTACTCAGTGTCAGTGCACACAGCGGAATGTGGCCCCTCGCCCTGTGATATTATTGTGTTATAATTATGCTGTGATTATGATTCATTTTGTGCAAGATGGGGCATGCGAGGTGTCATTGGGAAAGCCACGATTTGCTGAGTATGATCGTCCTGTCTGTGCACGTGTATAGTTTTTGTATCAAAAGTTGGCGGTGCTGACTCTGTATCTGTATTTCAACGGCGCTTACTCTGGGTGACACCCACAACAAGGCTTTCAGGTGCAACAGTGAGGAAGCCAGACAGTGCCGATGGCCAGGCGGCAAAGACACTGGCCCTCGGAATGACATAAGCTGCTGTGAAAATTCCGGCCGGCCGGTAAGCACTGGCTGCTGTGGCTCAAGAAGCTGAGCGCGGGCCTGTGACCAGGCCTGGGACTCACCTCCGTCTTGGAACGTCAGTGTTTTTCTACATACTGAATTTGAGATAAAGGGTTCCCTTAAAAAAAAAAGTTGGGTCTGATTTCTGTCTGGGGAAAACAGGCAATTTCACCACCTCACCGGAGCCCGTTTGTATCCTCCAATGGAAATCTCACCTTTCCTAAAGGGCCTCCCAAAGCCGGCCAGACCCCCAGCTGGGCTCCATTGATGGAGGTCAGTGGAAGTGAACTGAGTTCCATGGATTTATTCCTGCTCAGGATCCCAGCGGCTAGCAGCATGTGAAATACCTGCCAGACTCTCACAGCTCTAACCATGAGGTCAGCGAAACTCCACCCCATGTTGCTTTCGGGCCCCACTCCCATCTCCTCCCACCCCCTTGCCCAGTTCTGATGCTCTCCCACCCCCTTCTGAAAGATGTGGAACATCCTCTACTGCCTGCCAATCCCTGCTGAATGGCACGGACAGCAGTCAAGCTACTCGCTGACCCGGGATGGCCAAAGAGGCTCTATCAGGGATGCACTCTGCAGAAGAAGTTACTTCGAACTGGTGCTGAAAGCCAAAGGTGCCCTGAGATGTTCCCAGAGTGTGAACAGGAAGAGCGGGGAGGAGACGAGAGAGCCACTCGTGCAGAAGAGCAAACAAAACCAGAGGGAGGAAGAAATGAAAACGGAGAGCGTGTGTGTGAATGCATCGCCCTCCGTCCGGGCAGGCAAAGGGGGTGTGACGGCGCGTCGGGTTTTTCCCGTCTCCTGCACCCCTGTAATGGCACGGACAGACTCCACCAGTCAGTAGAACAGAGGGAGTTTATTGCTTCTCCAGGATACAGCACAGCACAGATGTCATCTGGTTACAGGGCAGGCCTAGGATGCCTCAGCCCCCCTCGAGATGGGGGAGCCTAGCCCCTAAATCGCAGCCTGTTGCCTAGGCTCCTTCCTTCATGATCCCAGACAAAAACTAACTAACCTCCAGCCCTGCCCCCAGCCAGGGGTTGGGCTCTGCCTTCTCTTTGTCCCACTCCATGGGCGGCAACAGGTCAGACAGGTTTGGGGGTCGTTTGCATACTGACTCAGCAGCTGTCCTGCTGGGCCGTGCTGCAGGCAGCAGCCAGAGGAGGCCACTCACAGCCCACTGCCCAGCACAGCAACCAGCAAGGCACCCCCGCTACGTCACAGGGGGGCTGTGTGGAGCGCCAGACACCGCTAGAGTCTCTGCACTTTCTGCAAACTCCATGACTCCATTCCCACCTCCACCAGGCTCCGAGAAAAAGTGAGCTTCATTCCCTGGGGAAGCACCTTCGTGCTCTCAGAATTTTCTTCCGCCTACGCGGTAATGATTTGGCATGTCAGTGCTGAGGACCTTCTAAAACCTTTTAAAGAAGTTTTTAACTTCTGACAGGCTGTAATTGGCTAATACAGATGCTAAAAGCTAGAAGGAACTTCATAGAGAGATTAAATGGCAGAACGTCTTGGTATTATGTTAATATCAGCCTGATTTATTCCTTCCCTGGCGATCGCAGCACACGCCTCGCAGAGAAACAGTCAGGTGTCAGGTCAGGTGTGATTAGACTAACTGAGACGTGTCAAGGAAGACTTGACAGAAAGAAGTAAAACCTCATGTCTGGATTTAATAAAATGCCAAATGTGCCTAGAAAGCCAGACAAGTTTTTCAAGCAGGAAAAAACCCGATAAAAGAACAAACGGCAAATAAGCAGGGCTCGCTGTGTGCCACAGGGAATGCGCGCTCTCGGGGAACTGCCCCCCGAGCAGCCCCGGCCTGTGCTTTGTGGACAGGCTGCTTGATCCATGAACAAACCCAACGACTTTATGCAAAAGGTTCCACGCCAGGATCACTGTCCGTGTCCGGGTTAGCGCAGGCCTCTCTGGCCGTCCCTGGGAAGTGCAGCAAACGTCTCTCTTGAGGCTTGCAGCACTTTGCATGGATGTTTTCACAGCCTCTGCTGGGCTTAGACAACGCTTTGTGCGAGGGTTGCGCCCAGTGGTGATGACGGCTTTCCCGTGCTACGTGCGTACGAACACGGAACAAAGAGACAGCCCTTGTGCCGAGGCGTGTGCGCACCACGGCCTAGGCAAGAGGCTCCCAGCTGAGGTGACAAAGAGAGGGGGAAGCACACGGAGATTTCGGCTCACCTCAGGAACCCATGTTACCATGGCACTCCTCCCAGGCATGAGCAAGTCCAAGTGCTTGTATGAACACAAAACCCACGAGTGAGGAAGGCTGGCGCCTCTGGTGGGGTGGGAATTTACATCACAGTAGCTTAGGAGAGGAGGTAGGTGGGGTGTGAATAGGGTGTCAAGGGCCTTGTGAAAACAGAAACTGGTAGGCTAGGCCCTGGTCTACACCAGAGCTTTCTTTCAAAATAGCCCCCCTTGGGTCGAATTAGTGAGCAGAGTGTCCACACCACCAAGCCTGTTACTTCAAAATAACAGGCCATTTATTTTGGAATCTGTATGCCTGCCTTCCCCAAGGAATAACACTCATTTCAAAATCGTTATAGCCAAATAGCGGCTGTGTGGGCGCTCTGGTGCCGCTGTTTCGAAATAACGACTCCCCAGAGTCATTCTAATTAATTCCTCCCCAGTGCACCCTGGGGCTCTAAGTCTGAGGTGACGTGTCCACAGTAACGGAGCCGCCTCGGACTCATTTCGAGGCTTCCCCAGAGTGTGGACACGCCAGTTCAAATTTGTTATTTTGGGAGTTATGAAATCCAATGTAGTTATTCTGAAATAGGTCCTGCCCTGGGGGTGAGCCAGCAGAGGAATGGCAACAAGGGGGTGTCCTGGTCAAAGCAGCGAGCCAGGCAGGGATCTTTGCAGCAGATACAAGCAGAATGAGGTGGGATGCATCAGGGCTGCAGAAGAGAAAGTTGCAGTAGCCAAGACACAAGATGACGAGAACCTAGCGTAGGGCTCCAGCCATGTGACTGGAGAGCAAAGGCTGCGTCTTAGGGATCATCTACACAGACACATACTCATACCGGGCTGTGAAATAAATCAGCCCGGCGCTAACGGGTCTATGGACCCAGCTCTGTGTTTTCTCCTACTCTTGTACCATTAAGCTAGATGCATTCGCGGTCACAGTTGTACACCCAGCAAAAGGGCTCTGCTGTGTTTCACCGTCCGGTTGGGTACTCGACAGGGCTTCACCCAACCTGGAGGTTAAGACTCAGTCGCATGCAGCCCCAGGAAAGAACATCCCGTAGAGCAGCTGGCCATTCGACCTCTGACAGTCTGGTCCCTCGAGGAGCCTCAATCTGAGATCCCAAAGTTGAAGCCCCCAGAATCGCAGGTCTCTTTTGAAATCTTGGCTTTTGTTTCATTCTGTTGAGCCTATTTCTATGTTGGAAGTGCCATGCTGAGTAAGGTTTCATGGAGCAGCTGAGTAGCTCTAAAGATGTGCAGCATGAGCCTCTTCTTATGTGCATTCCCCTTTACAGCCCTCCAAAAGGTGGGCAAGGAGACTTCGATCAGCTTTGCGGAAGCTTTTTTAATCACCGCACTTGCAGAAACAGTGCCCCAATCTGGATACTGTTACCTTTTAAAGGAACCGAGAGAATTATCCCCCGGACGTCTCACCTCGTAAGAGAAACAAGATTAGATTCTCCTGTCTTGTTACAACGCTTTTATGGATGAGTCCCTCCACTGAGAACGTGAATTTATTAGTAATCAGAAACAGGTCAGGAAAAAATACGAATTAAATCTATAGCAGGCGACATGCTCTTTTTTTCTAACACACACCCCACCTTCCTGCTCGCCAGGGACACTCAGATATTTCGCAGGTTGCTTCCGTCTTGAGCATCTGTCCCTCAGTTTCTCACATCAGTATGCCAATGCCCTCTTCTGTGCTATCCTGCTGCATGGTGGCCTTAGCAGACAGGCTCCCATCGTCTGTCAGGGTTGCAGCTAGCAGGGTCTGCCCTAAATATACAATAATCACAGCTGTGAGCAATCACAAACTACGGATACACCCAACAGCTTCCGTTTCCAGCCTGTGAATCGCAGCCCTGGCTCACTTGGTTAATCGGACCGCGAGGGACTAGGGAAGATATTCCTTACCCTTGGAATGATCTCCACTGCTTGGCCCAGCCTGTGCCTACCACGTCCTCTTGGAGTGTGGCAGGCTCTGCTTCCTAGCCCTCCGTGCAAAGCTCTTGCATGGCTCCCCGTAGATTTGAACTGAAGGCAACGTGAGGAATGCTCCCTTTCCGAGCCAACCAGGGGATCCTGGCTATTCGTCTGACTAGCACAGCTCAGCCCTTGTGCTACGGTCAAGCGGGGAGCTCTCACTAGTGCCCTAAGATGGAGGTTCGGTCCCATCCAGCCATTCCTGCGCCCTGGGCAGCGGGCGCACGACGCATGTGTGGCTCCGCCCCCGAGCTCACGGCGCATGCGCAGCCCCGCCCCCTGGTGCGCTGCACACCTTACAGCTGCAATCGGGCGCGCGGCACATGGCACCCCATCCAGCTGCCATCAGGCGCCCCCCATAGGTTGGCGCCCCGGACAGCTGCCTGGCTAGCCCCCCCTTAATCCGGCCCTGGCCCCATCCCCCAGGAAGGAGGAGCTGCAGCCCGGGTGCACGCTGGCTGGCACCTCCAGGGTGCGTGTGAATGAGCTCGTGCACAGCCTGCCTGGTGGTAAGTCTGCTTGGGACAGGGTCCAAGACTGGTTTGCTCTTGAGTGGCTCCATTTCTGATGGTCTTTCGGAGCTGTCTGCCACTGCTCTTCCTTGGCTTCTCCCGGCTTGTGGCTGGTTGCAATTGTTAAACCCACGAGCAAGGCATCAGCCGCTTTGCAGTCAGGGGCTTAGGACGGTTAGCTGCCTTCTGGGTTAGAGCACTGGGCACGTCGCCAAGCTCTTCTCCGCAGCCTCGAGGCAGAGGATCAGTTCCAAAGGAAAGCTGGGAGCCTCCCGGAGCCTGCACCCGCCGAAAGGCCCTGGGAGACCTGAGATGCCATCAGGAGCTGGAGATGATGGTGCCTTGGCCGAGGGCGTCCCCCCCATGGTCCCTGTGGCGGCGCTGTAGCTCACTGGCATTGTCACCGTGCTGCCCCACAGCTCGGCTTCCTTTCTCGCTGTCCTCCTCCTGGGTGGGCGGACTCGGTGCCCACGTGACGCCTCTCCCAGCCCTACCTTTCCAGGGGGCTGTGATTAGATCCATCTACCGACCAGTAGTAGCAGATACGGGATCCGTTCTAGCCAATCTCCGAGCTGGACTAGGGGCTGTTTCATCGCCCAGATCCCTTCCCTTCCTGTAGCCAGCCCTCTGGAGCTGCTCTCCAGGCTCCCGATAAACAGAAATAACAAATGGAGACGCCGAAAGAAATGAGCCTGGCACGTGTCCTGTTGTACACCTGAAGGCTATGTCTAGACAGGCCCCCTTTGCCGGAAAAGGCAGGCAAAGGAGGCCAGTCGGAATTGCAAATGC
>CM057848.1:830145-843085 GCA_030068395.1 Apalone spinifera | reverse complement strand
TCCCTCCCCCCGTTAGCCTGCTCCTCCCTTGCTGCGGCTACGCACCGTGCCATTCCGAGTCATGACTGGCGAATCCTGCTACACCCCACCAGACACGTCCCCCATGCTTGACAGTGAACCAGTGAAAGCTTCTTTCTGCTACGGCCTTTCACCAGCTAGGCCCCCACCGGACAGTAATTGCCTCTCTGTCGTGGAAAACGTGATTTGTGGCTGTCAGGCCACACTTGACACCACACCAGGTTTCATTCAAACCGTATGGGAAAGCACTGAGATTGCACAAGGAAAAGGTCCCATTGGCTGACAGTTGTTGGAGCTGAGGCAAAGAAAAGGCACCCGATGCCCGTGCTGTGGGCCTGCCCAGCGCTCAGACAGCTGTGGGGAATGGTGGGCCCAGGCGTTAAATGGCTCAGCTTAAACCTCTGCTGTGACTTTTATCCTGGGCTAAGCTGGGTTTCATTTCCCCACAGGGACTTTGCTCTGTCCTGAGCATCAGCCTCCTCTAACATTTCTGTGCCAGCATGTGCGTGGGGCCACGGCAGCCTTCAAGGACATACGCAATCGGCCTGGTCTGAGTTGGCAGCAAGGAAAGAGGAGCTTAGCGCCCAGAGAGCAGCTGCAGGAATTGGTCCCATTTCCAGACACATATGGACAAATTGTTAAGATGACTGAAGGGCTGTTGGGCTACCTAATGGTTCCCTTTTCCCCTCCCCGGGTGTGCCCTCTCCTCTTCTGTCACTGTCCCCTGCCCCCGAAACACGGGATGTCTGCCCAACGCTGTCTGGTTTGGAATTGCCTCGACTTGCCGCTTGCCGTGCCGTACAGTGTGGAAGTCCAGAACTCTGGCGCACTTGGGAATGGGCTGGTGTTTGGAAACGTGCCAGTTCTCGCCCTTTTCCCTTCACTGCTTGTCCTGCCTGTGTCTTTATGAAACCCAGGAAAAATCATCACAGAGCTGTTGGGAGCGTGGAGCGGAGAGACTCTCAGCTCTGGTCCTTGCTGGACAGGACCCCTGCATACACTGTCCTGCTGTGTCCAGCAAAGTCCTCCACGCTACACCGCTGCTCTCATGCTAGGTAACATGATGCCTGCTTTGACCCATCTAAACACACGGTCGCAGAGCCCAGCTGTTCCCTGTTAGCAGCTGGAGATTGCTGGGCGCCAGTCGAGTGCAATGCTTGCACAGAAGAGCGAATGCGATTGGTGAGAAGTGTCCCGTCCGACACGGCGCTGGAAGCGTCACCTCCGCCCTGGAAGTGGCTACGTGCCGTTGTGCCGAAGGATGCTGCAAATGGCAGAAGACATTATTAACCAAGCCCCTTTGCTGTTTGCTGCTCGTAGACCCCTCTCCCTTCCCCCCGTCAGCACCCCAGGAATGGCAGCAACGCCACTCAAAGGGGCTGGGCTGCTCAGCATGAGAAGGGCTGCCGGAGTTGCCTGGTGCAGGTCCCAACCACTAGCTCTGGTCCCTGCATCCCATGGAGGGGGAGAAGCGGCCTGGTCGGTGTGAGAGCCACTGGTGCCCGGGAGATGCTCACCGCTCAGAAGTGGTGAGTTTGTCCAGATGCCTTCAGTGGGCAGGCTGAGCCAGGAGCGGACGGGCGAGCCGGGGCAGGCCCTGGGCTGATCTGGAGGTGATTGTTGGAGGCTGGGCAGCAGAGCAGCAGTTCTGGGTGCTGGCGAGCGGGCCTGGGGGACCAGGCGGCGAGGGGAGCTGGCATAGGGGCTGGAGATGCTGCGTCTGCCTAGCACACCGTCCCAGGCAAGACCGAGGCTACAGGCTGCTCACCATAGCTGTGCTGTCACAGGAGCAGCATCGGGAGCTGGGCAGTGACCAGCTCCTCCCAGAGAGGCTCAGCAGCTCACTGGGCTGCTTTCAGGAGAGGTGCCCTGTGCCTGGGAGCTTCCCTTTTGTTTCCGCGTGAGCCCATCCCCAGCCAGCTGGGATCCCGGCTTCCCCGGCACTGGCATGCCCAGGAGTCACTCCGGCCTGGGCACTGAGCTCTGGGGAGGCGGGAGGAACAAGCTGGGCCCCATTACAGCTCCCCAGCCTGTTCCCTGCCTCCCCTGCTCCCCGGGCCAAGAGCCGTCTCTCAGGCCATTGGCTCCAGCCAGAAGTACACCATACCCCCCCCACCCCCGAGAGGGGCCCGCCCACAGCACGGCTCGCCTGCAATGCATGTCCGCCTCTCCTGACCAGCCCCAGCATTGCCTGCCCCCGTCAAAAATGTGCACCTCGCAGGCGTCTGACGCCACCCATCCCCCTCTCCGTCGCTCACAGGAGGGAAACTGAGGCACCGAGCAGTGAAGTGCCTTGTGTGCGCTGGCCCAGGAGGTCTGTGCCAAAGCTGAGAGTTGGACCATAGGCAGAGCACTCAGGGTTGCAGCACGTTCCCCTCCTCAGTCACTGCCGTGTGCTGGCTTTGGTGCAGAACTTGCAGGTGGGATTCTGGGGCCTGGGCAGGCCAGGCGCAGCGGGGCCCCCCTTCTGGCCATGGGGTGCCTGTGCGTATGTGACCCTCTCTGCAGGCCGTGGGACACAGGCCAGAGCTGCCCCCAGCACAGAGGGCTTGTGGTTCTGTAGACTGACAAAGGCAGGGAGGGAGGTTGGCAAGTCCGCGACCCCCTGCTCTAGCTGCTGTGCATGTTGCATGTGCAATAGCTGCGTGCAGTCCACCCCTCTGCAGGGTCTGTCTGCCTCCCGTTGAACCCCCTTCTGCAGGGCTGGGCCCCGACGCCAGTAGTGGGGTCTGGGTCTCACCCAGGGTGGAATGTAGCCTCTGAAGCAGAACGAAATGTCGTCTCAGACTGCGGCGTCTCGCCCTCGCCCAGCACCGCTGTGCAGAGCCACGCAGCTGGATGCAACAGGTGCTGCTTAGAGTCTCACTGATTTGCTGCTGCCCTTGGGCTGGGCCCAGCTCACGCGGGCCAAGGCCAATCAGCGTTTAACCTGCGGGAAACGCTGTTGCTCCCCGTGCTGACTCAGCCGGGCCCAGCGGGACAGGAAGCCGGGCTCAGGAGTGACAGGGAACCTGCGATGCCGACTCAGCACGGTGCCCTGGCCAGGGCAGGCTGCAGGGAGGCGGCGGAAGGTGGAAATGTGCACGTCACTGCGGTGCAGCTGTGGGTTAGAACAGGAGCGCTCCGAGCGACGTTCCATCGCATGCTCTTGGTGACTTGTGCAAGGAGGAAAGGGGGCCGCGAGGGTCTGAAATGCAGAAGGCCCTGCGTCGCAGAACCTTAGCTCCGGGGACTAACTCTGACCTGGGCAGGCAGCGGCTGATAGCGGGGCTGGAGTCACAGCATGAAGGCTGCCCAGAAGGCTGGCTCGTCCACTGCCTCACGGCACCCGGCTTCCTAGCTCCATTGAGAGGGCTCCAGCCGGTGCTGTCTGGCTTAGCAGCAGCTGGGAGCTCACTGGCGGCTGGCGTGATCGGGGGCAGGCAGGAGCCAGGGTGTGGCTGAGCAGGGCCCTTGGCAGCAGGGCAGGCACCAGTTGTTTCTGGGATGGCGCTGGCTTCTCAGCAGTGAGATAGATGGGCCTAGCCAGCAAGGGAGGGCCCTCCTCTGTGGGCCAGGGGCAGGCCTGCTGCTGTGATCCAGGTCTGCGCCCCTCGAGGTGGGGCCACCGCCGGGCTTTGCGGGGGGCCACACTGGAGTTCCTCGGGGAGTGGAGCTGGTGCCGTGTGGCTGTGCGGCGGAGGGAAGCAACGTGCTTTCCACGTGCCAGGCCCCACTGGTGTTTGGGGGCAGCCAAGCTTGATGTGCTGACCAAGTGAGCCCCCATCTTCCCCATGGCCAGTGCTCCCCCCCATTCTGCACACGTGCTCTGAGGGAGCATCCCCCAGCCTGCTACAGGCTGAGCTGGTCACTTTACCAGGGGAGTTCAGAGACAGCGACGCCCGGAAGGAAAGGTGCCACCTGTTAGTAGCATTTCCACCTGCAGCTCTCCGGCCCTCTCTCCAGAGCAGCTCTGTCTGCCTGGCACAGCACGGCCGCCCCGCCATGAGTGCCCTGCCCACAGCGGGGCATGCCGGTCATGCTGCCTGAGCGGCATTCAGTCCAACCCAGACATTCAGCCCCAGGCGCAGCCCGGGCTGCTGTGAGGTTGCTCTCGTCTGTCCGGTGTCTGAGGCTGGCCTCCGGCACAGAGCAAGCCTGCACCCTTCCCGGAGCTCTCCTGCTCCCAGAGATCGACGGCTGGCGGCGGGGGGCCCAGCTGGTGGAAATGAGACATTTGGAAGGAGGTTAGCAGGGTTCCCCCGTTTGGACCGAGCTGAACTGTGCGTCAGCCCCACAGCAGCACTGCGCCCGTTACTCTAATCGCCGCCAGCGGCTCCGGGGTGCAGCTGCTGCTGCCAGGGAGCGTTTGACGAGAACATCTCAGTTTACATTGGCTACTAATATCTGCCCTCAGCCGGTACAGGTGGTGCTCTGACCCAGCCTCCCAGTGACGGGGGGGGGGGGGGGGGGGGGGGGGGGACAGGGTCACATGCATGCTGGGGATGAAAGTGCAGATCTGGAGACGGTTTCCAGAGCAGGGCGTTGGCCTCCTAGCCCCTGGGATGCCCTTTGGGAAAGGAGGGCTGCTGGGCAGAGATCGGGTCTACCTGCCTGTCACCGCACGGTGCCTCCTGCTGGTAGCCCTAGGAATCAGCTTGGAAGCAGGGCGCCTCCCTCTGGTGTGTCCCTCCGTGTCCTCACTTCGCGCTCCAGCGCCGGGCCCGTGTCTCTCCCAAACCACGGAGTCCTCAAGACATCGCCCTCCGGCAGTGCCCACTCCAGGGTCTCTCGGCCCCTTCTGGGGGTGTTTATCAGTCTCTGCACTCTGGGGTCCTCCCCTCCCAGGGAACCCCCTCCAACTCCCCTGGACCCGCCTTGCCTCAGTGACCCCCTGCCAGTGTTCATCTAGCCCCTTATCTCGGGGCGAACCGCAGCCTGAGACAGCCACTCAGCATTGGCCGCGGGGTGGACCTGCTGCCTTTCGCGGTCCTGGCTGCCTCCCCACAGCCCTTGTACTCTCAGGCCCTGCAGCCTGGGAGTGAGGCCAGGCCAGGGCTCCCCTGCTCTGTCTCAGGAAGCCCCAGCTTCCCTGGCAGCCAGGTCCCTCCTGCGCCCCAGCTAGAGCCAGAGCGAGTCTCTCCCATCCTCCCTCCTGGAGCCCTGATTTATACAAAAGTCCCCCAGCTAGGCAATAATGGGCAATACCAGCCTCAGCAGTGGGCTTTGCTCTCAGGGCTGGGTTTTATCTTGCAAGGGCCAGTGCGGCGCATTCCCCCGTCTCACTGCCCAAGAAGGGGAAGAGCATTTTAGTGCCCGGACTTACAAAGCTCATGAGAAACTGGGCTCAAAGGGGGCTGGTGGCAAAAGCATAACAGTGGGGGAATCCGACCATGGTCTTGAGAACATGGGCACAGAGGCCAGGAGTATGGAGAATCGCCTGGAAACTGGCAGCATTAAAACTGCAGCTCCGTGGTAAGGTAAGTGGCAGTGCAGAGACTTGGTGGGATGACGATCGTGAGTAGAATCAGGGTGCAGAGTGACCTAGCCTGCTCCAGAAGGAAAAGCCGAGGGAAAGGACTAGGCATTGCTATATACAAAGAATAGAGATAGCGCTGTTCACGGGGCCAGGGGGAGGCAAGGGACAGACCAGCTGAACTCAGAAAGGGGGAAAGCGTTGGTAAGAAAACTTAAAAAAACAACAATGGTCCTGTCCTATAGCACTTTAGAGACTTACCCAAAATATATGTACATGGCGCCCTTGGCTTTTGCGGGCACAACCCCCTTTTTCAGATGTCATCTCTGTCACCCGAAGAAGTGGCTTGTGCCCACGGAAGCTCAGGACACCATCTCTATATATTTTTGGTTCGTCTTTAAAGGTGTGTCTACACTACACAACTCTGTCAATGGAGCCATGGAGATGAGCTTTGTAGACAAAGGGAAATGAAACGGCGATTTAAATAATCTCTGCTTCATTTACATCAAAATGGCCACCGCTTTGTGTTGATCAGCTGTTTGGCGGCACAGCACAGTAGTCCGGACGCTCCACGGTTGACATCAAAAGCCTTTGTCGATCACCGCGTTATGCCTCATGGGATGAGGTTTACCAGGGCGGTCGACAAAGGCTTTTGATGTCAATACCGCAGAACGTCCAGACTACCGCGCCGTGCCGACAAACAGCTGATCGGCTCAGCGTGGTGGCCATTTTGATGTACATGAAGCGGTGATTATTTAAATCACTGCTTCATTTTGCTATGTCTACAAAGCTCATCTCCATGTCTCCGTCGATGGAGCCACATAGTGTAGACAAACCCTTAGGTGCTACAGGACCACTGTTGTTTTTGGAAGAGGTGGTAACTGGCTATCCGAAAGCCCGGTGCTGGCTGGAGTCACTGCAGGCCCGAAGTCTGTGTGGTGGAGCAGACAACTTCCTGGTCCCCCTCCAGGTTTAAATCATGTGCGCGAGCCAATCAGAGGCTGCAGGGATTCTCTTTGGACCCTTTGGGCAGCACTCGAGTGCTCTGCGTGGCCTCCTGGCGGTGCTGTGATGACATCAGCTGTTCCTGGCCTGCAGACCCTGGCTCTCGTCTAATGGATTCCTACAAGCTTGGAGAATCCCGTCTGGGTTTGTCTGGACTTATTTGTTCCTTCCTGTGCACGGTGGGGGATGAACTCTGTTCCTCCTGAAGTCACCACCAGTCCCGCCGGTCTCGTGACTGAGGGATGTCCATCCTGCGTTTGGCATTGCAGAACACTAAGTATGATTGTGGGGTGCAGGGGGGTCACAGGCAAGGTACATCTCGGTTTGTATCAGCACGACATGAGCAGGGTGCGGGAGCGAAGCAGCCTGCCCCCTGCAAGCTGGTGGCTGCGCAATGCCAAGGTGCTGGGTGCCAGCCCAGGTTGCAACTTGCAAAGGAGGAAAGGTCACTGCTGTAGCATGCACCACCCCTCCGAGGGACAACCCCCAAGCCCTCCTGCATGCACGCCAGAAATGCCGGGGTGGTAGGAAATAGAACAGGAGCAGCTGCTCTTTGCAGCACACTCCCTGCCAGTCTAGGCGGAGTCCCTGGCACAAAACCCAGGGCTTCATCCTACCAAAACAATGCTCAACCAGCTGGAGCCCCAGCCAGCAACCTGGGAAAATCAAACACCACGCCGGGCACCTGTGAGAGGCTGCACTGCTCCGCTCTCTGGGGCGAGTCTGTGCACAGGGAGAGGAACCTGGCACTACTTTGGGGAAGTGGCATAACCATGAAGAAAACTCGTGCCCCAGAGACCCTTGGGCTATGCCTTTTGCTCCCCTTGTGGTGTGAAAGTCTGACCAATGGCCCTTAACTCCCCTCTTCCTCCAGGGCACCCTGCCCCCCAGCTGCTGGTTTTAACGTGCGAGACTCCGAGAGCAGAGCTAGGTTCACGTGAGTTCACCTCTCCCAGGGGCGGGGGAGAAACCCCGGGCGATGCCCTCAGGGCTGCTGCCCCAGCTGGTCTGTCACCTTCAGAGGCCACCCTCCTGCTCCCTGGGACTCCAGCGCTGAGCTGGGCAACCTCACTGCCAACGCCGTTGGCCACAGCACTGTCCTTCAGCTCCAGCTCTCACCTAACGACACAAAGCGACTCCCAACGGGGCCTTCGTTAGCTCTGTCTTTGAGCTGTGGGGAGGGGCAGCTACGGATGCCTAAGCTAGCCAGGCAGGGACATGTGTCCCCACCCCTCAACCTCTTCCCAGGGGGCTGGGATCCCTTCAGTCAGGACCAGGCAAGCTCAGTTCTGCACATGCCATAAAGAGCACAACATTTCATTGCTTCGCATTCACATCTTTAAAGCAACATTGGAGCAGAGTTTGTGTCTAATACACCGGTTAAGGGAAGAGTTTCTGTACACCTGGGCTAACGCTTACATGAGCCACAAGTCCAGTTTGGTGTAAAGCCATGAACTGCGTTCAGTATATCCTCGGCCATATCCCTAATTAAGGTTAATAAATGCAACAACCCACTTACAATATCAGCGTCCAAATCATAAAAGGTGACATGGAGGGTCGCTTGCGGAGAACAACCGCAAGGGGAGTTGCTCGTCTCGGGGCTGGCGCAGGTAGGGTTGGTGGCCCTCAGGACACACAAGCCATCAGAGAAGCATTTCCATTTCTTTCCTGGCTTCGCTCCTCAAGGCTCCCCCCTCTGGGCGTGGCCAGCTCAGCAGATGCTCTGAATGGAGCGATGGCCCCGCAGTGTCTGCACTTACCTTGCTGCAGTGGGTGTGGTCATGCAGAGAGTCTGGTCCCGAGGCCTTTGCCCACTGGCGGTCAGGGGAAAGCTCATTCAACCCTTGCATTTCCCCTGCAGGGCTCCTGGAAGCTAAGAAAGGGGCAATGGCAGGGCAGGCCTGCCGAGGCACTCCAGTCCACGAGGAAGGCGACAGAGTTATCCGCAGAGTTCTCTCCACATGATCGATGGGCCTGTCCTTCAGGTCTGTGCAAGAAACCCTGTGCAGTGAACATCATGGAGGTCTTGGCTCCTCTGTCCCTCACCCAAACTCAGAGCCCCATGTGTAGGTTGATGAGAGAGTGACATTGGAAGGCATTGCTTATTTGTTTGGGGGATTTCGGCGGGGGGGGGGGAACCAAGGGGAGGGTTAATTGTCTCCTTTATAGGCCTGCTTGGCTCTTGGAGCTGCACCCACAAAGATTTCAGGATGTGCCTTGCTTTCGGTTTTATTCTTTTCAAAATCCAGTCTGGAGTATTTCCCTTTGCTCACACTCTCCTTTCAGAACCCGGGGAAAAGAAGAGCTGTTGTCAAGGAAGGGTTAAACATTCTTGCCATGAGGCATATGACATGGGGGCCAGAAAGCAATTTTTAGATATAAAAACACACGAGGATGGACTTTTTATCATCGAGTCCCATAAATATGCAGAGGGAACCCAGGGCATGTTTTTCGTAGAGAAAAATGTGCACAGAACGATATTCTTGCTGATAATGTTTCTGGAACAGCAATAATTGGAACAGTGGCCAGGTGAATTATGCAAAGCGTTATATGTGCTGCAGCAAAGGGAATATTCAAGCTGAAAAAGTACTTGCCTGACTCCAGCCTGCTGCCGAAGCGTGGCTCTGGCTGCACTGGCTGGTGAAAGCACTGAGGAGCTTTCTCATTTCTTTTGTTTTAATGAGTACATTGTAGCTGTTTCTGCAGCATGGAAGGGAGTGATTTTGGTGGAGCATGTCAAATACAAGCTAGTTCAGTGGAATAAAGTATCTGCTTTAGTTGCTGCTACAAAGTTTCTGTGCTGCTGAGCTTGGAGAAGGCTCCATTAAATCATTCAAAAAATCCCCATTGAAGTACTGCATGAAAAAATCACTATTTCTGATGCAGTGTACAGTTTGTTGCATGGAAAGCAAATGCATTCACAATGGCTGCAAAAGTCATACCGCAAGAGAGAATACACCCATCTGTACTTTAAACGTACCCTTTTTATTAGGTCATTACTAAGTCCGACCACGTTCGCAGTCTATTTTGGTGAATTTCATGGTTACAGGATATTAAAAATCACAAATTTCATGATTTCAGCTAAATCTGCAATTTCCTGGTGTTGTAATTATAGGAGTCCTGCCTGAAAAATCAGTTGTTGTTGTTGTTGCAAAGTTGTGGTACTGCTACCCTCACTGTCTGTGCTGCCTTCGGAGCTTGGTCACATCTTTACTGTGCAGAAGATTGACACTGCTGTGGAGTTCGATTTAGTGAAGACCTGCTAAATCGAACTCAGAGGGTGCCCCTATTGGCACCGGTTCTCCTGCTCCTCCTGTGTTTGTGCCTGTTGACCTCCTGCTGTGTGGACGGTGTGGAAACTTGATTTAAGATACGTTGACTCCAGCTACATAATTAGAGTTGCCTATCTTAATTCAACCTTCCACTTCAACCTTCCAGTTCCAATTCAACTGCACTTCCTGATAGTGTAGACCAGGCCCTGGAGAGCAGTGGCTGCTGGCCAGGGGAGCAGTGGCTGCTGGCCAGGAGCCCAGCTCTGAAGGTAAAGCTGCTGCCAGCAGCAGTGCAGAAGCAACACTGGCATGGCATGGTATTGCCACCCTTCTATCTGTACTACTACTGGTGTGTGCTGCCTTATGAGCTGGGTGCCCAACCCATAGCTACCACTCTCCAGCCACCCAGCTCTGAAGGCAGCTCAGAAGGAAGGGTGGAAACACCATGACCTGTCATCGTAACTGCTCTGCAACTTCTCTTTGGGCCAGGGCCCCCAGTTTGAGAGATGCTGGTCTCCTTATGAAACTGGTACTATATAGCGTAAAGGCAAACAAACCCTAGATTTCACCGCCTGTGGCACATTTATCCTGGTCATGGATTTGGTTGGGCTCCTTCTATCTTGCATATCATAGTTTTGATTAAAATGTCTCCACTTTTGTTATATTTAGACTATCAGCTCTATGTCTGTCACTGTGCACTTAAAATACAGTGCAGATGAATCCACAGTACTGGGACATACCCTACAAGGAGAAATTTTGCAAAAAATGTAAGAAGGGTTATTTTTTTTTGGTTTTTTGTTTTTTGTTTTTTTAGCACAGTTCTCCTTTAGCTTTGATTTCTAAAATGCATCATACTTATTTGCATTATAGTACCACCTGGGGATCTCAAGTCTGCCAGAGATCCATTATTCTCAATTTCAACTGCTATGCAGAAATGACTAACACAATTTCCACAGCCTGCAATGTGACACTTCCCCAAGTAGGGCCATGCTCTGCTTTCTTTTCTTGGCGAATCCCAACACCATAGAGAAGTTTCTTGTGGTTTTAAGGCAGAAGAGTTTGCATTAAAAAACAAGCACCCTGAAATGTGTTAGCAGCAAAGATTTTTGTAACCTCTCCCTGCCCGAAGAATGTTTATTTCCAGCCAGTTTGATTCTGATTATGGCTTTCTGTATTGAGAGGACCTTTACTCTCACCTCTTGAAAGTCTGGGCTCATGTGCAGAAACTGTACCTCTAATAGGTCTTGTCCTACTAACCTTCTTCACATGGAGATGGACCTGTGGGCTGACTTTTGATGGAGTAAATGGGCCCACAGAGTCACATGGTGGGGCCCTTACTGGATGAAGGAGGTAACCTAGTGACAGATGATGTGGGAAAAGCTGACGTACTCAATGCTTTCTTTGCCTCTGTCTTCACGGACAAGATCAGCTCCCAGACTAATGCACTAGCCAACGCAGTATGGGAAGGAGAAGCGCGTGGTGGGTAAAGAACAGGTTAAGAACTATTTCGAAAAGCTAAACATACACAGATCCATGGGTCCGGATTGAATGCATCCGAGGGTACTAAGGGAGTTGGCAAATGTCATTGAGGAGCCTTTGGCCGTTATCTCTGAAAACTCGTGGAGATCGGGAGAGATCCCGGATGATTGGAAAAAGGCAAATGTAGTGCCCATCTTTAAGAAAGGGACGAAGGAAGATCCAGGGAACTACAGATCAGTCAGCCTCACTGTCACGTTACTGGAGTTTAAGGGAAGCAGCCAGGTCATTGCTGCGCCCATGGGGGGGTGTTTGCCCCAAAAGTTGGTACAAAGGGGGACATGTGAGGTGTCTAACAAAAGCTTATTGCCTACGGATTCTGTATCTGCTCTTCATATACCTGCATAATGTCTGTGTGTGGAGTTATAAATATGGACTCTGTGTTGATGCTGAAAGATTCTCTGTCCGAGGCAGAGCAATGGGCCGGGAATGTTTGCCCATGGACATGCTAATGAGCAAAGCTCCAGAGAACAATGGACCTCCGGAGGCCAAAGACACACCTGGCCACTGGCCATGTGACTCCCTCCAGCTTGGAAGAAGCCAGGAGGAGATATAAATGTACCATGTGGCCAACTCCATCTTGGTGCTCAGCTCAGCTCTTCATCCCAGAGGCAGCTGTGCAGGGATTGAGGAGCCAGAAAGAACTGTGGACCCATCCTGACATAGGATGTACACCAAGGACTTTTAAGCCAGCAGTTATAACATTTCTGCTGCAAGCCTGGATCGAGAACTGGGAAATTCAATGCATGTAATGTATGATACTTTAACAACCTCACTCTCAGGCTTTTCTTTCTTTTAGTAATAAACCTTTAGATGTTAGATGCTAAAGGATTGGCTCTGCATGATTTATGGGTAAGATCCAGAGGGTAAATTGATCAGGATCTGTGGCTGGTTTCTTGGGACTGGACAGAACTTGTTCGGGGTAGGTGAGATTGGATTTTAAAACCCCTCACCTGTGTATGAGGCCTGGGGCCATCTGGGGCACGGATATTGTTGGGGTGCCAGAGGGGTTTTGCTCGTGAGGGTTCTGGCTGGCCAGGCAGGCAGCTGAAGCGCTCGGTGGGACTGGTTTGTGGCCTGTTAGGGAAGGTCTCCAGTCTGGGCAATATGGAGCCCTGAGTTTGAGCAATTCGCCCTGCACAGATGCCCTCAGCGGTGCCCAGACACAGCCCAGTCCGTCATACTCACCTCAGTCCCCGGAAAAATCATGGAGGGGATCCTCAAGGAATCCATTTTGAAATAATTGGAAGAGGGGAAAGTGATCAGAAATAGTCAACATGGAAATTCACCCAGGGCAAGTCGTGCCTGACCAATCTGATTAGCTTCTATGATGAGGTAACTGGCTCTGTGGACGTGGGAAAGTCAGTGGATGTGATATACCTTAACTTCAGCAAGGCTTTTGATACGGTCTCCCACAATATTCTTACCAGCAAGTTAAGGAAGTATGGATTGGATAAATGGACTGTAAAATGGATAAAAAGTTGGCTAGACTGTTGGGACCAACCGGTAGTGATTAACAGCTCAATGTCAGGTTGTCGGTCAGTTTCTAGCGGAGTGCCCCAAGGATCGGTTCTGGGACCGGTTTTATTCAGCATCTTTTTTAATGACCTGGATGAAGGGATGGATTGCACCCTCAGCAAGTTTGTGGATGACA
>CM057848.1:767267-782078 GCA_030068395.1 Apalone spinifera | reverse complement strand
GAAGCAATAAACTCCCTCTATTCTACTGGCTGGGGGAGTCTGTCTGTGCCATTATGGGGGTGCAGGAGATTGGAAAACCCCAATGCCCCGTCACACCATAGTTTTATACAGGGGCAATAAGATATTCTCCGTCTTACTCTCTACCCCTTTTTTAACGACTCCTAACATTGTTTGCTTTTTTGACTGCCGCTGCACACTGTGTGGATGTTTGCAGAGAACTAGCCACAATGACACCAAGGTCTGTCTCTGGAGTGGTAACAGCTCATTTAGTCCCCACCATTTTGTACACATTAGGCCATTCAATCTGTGTATTAGAAACCGAAGTATGGCCACCTTTACAGCGCCGCTCCAAAGAGCCAGAGCAAAACGAAGCCAACGTCACTGGTTTGCCATTCAATCGGCGTGACGTGAGCGTGTCAAACCGCCAGGCAGGAGTGAGGGGAGCGCTCTCTGCTGCCACTTTTGCACAATACATGTTTGGGCTGTCAAATGATTAAAAGGCGATTGCAATGAACTGCAAGATTAACCAGTATTGTAATGACACGGTCATCGAACACCTGTAGCATTTATTATAACTATTCTGGATGTTTTTCTCTTCATTTCAGAACATGGATTTCAATTACAACACAGAACACCAAGTGTACAGGCCATCTTTTTGAAATCGTATACAGTGCAAATACGTTTAAGAAAGTAATCGATAGTGAGCACCGCACACCTGGTGTTCTGGGCTGTAATTCAAATCAATAGATTATAAGATGTAGAAAAGCATGTGTGCATAGAGTCTGCAGGCTTGTCAGACACCACACACCCAGCCCTGTCACTGCCTGCTAACCTCACCCTTGGGTACGGAGAGTTGGGAATCTGCTTTCCAATGCGCATTCATAGAATCCTAGAATCCCAGGGCTGGAAGAGACCCTGGGGGGCCAGCGAGTCCAGCCCCCTGCCCAAAGCAGGACCACTGCTTAACATTGACCTTCATGAGCCATTTTGTTGCCAGTCATCCAGTTTTTGAGGTTGCTTGGAACTCTTCACACTCAGCTTTGGATATGTCCAGCAGTACCTGGAGAAATTGTGCAGAGTCTGAAAAAGATGATGCCACATTGTTTGCCTCCTTTTCCATGTTTTTATGGATAAGTTGAATATCATAGGTCCCAGCACAGATCCCTGGGGGATCCTGCTGTTTACCCAACCCCACTGTGAAAACTGGCCATTTATTCCAGTATTTTGTGTCCTGTCTTTTAAGTCGTTACTGATCTATGAGAGGACCTTCCCTCTTACCCATAACAGCTTATTTTAAGAGCCTTTGGTGAGGAACCTTGTCAGAGACTTTCTGAAAGCCCCAGTACACTATATCCACAGGATCACCCTTCCCCACATGGTTTTCAGCACCCTCAAGCAATTCCAACACATTGGTGAGGCATGATTTCCCTTTCAAAATCCGTACTGACATTCTCTGTGTCTGATCATTCTGCTCTCTACCAATATTTCAGTCCATTTGCCTGGCACTGACGATAGGCGCAACTGCCAGACAACCTCTGGAGCTTTTTCTTTTTGTACTGGGTCCACATTAGCCGTCCTCCAGTCATCTGGTAGAGAAGCTGGTTTAAAGGCCAGGTTACGATCCTGGTAGGAGTTCTGCAAATTCGCATGTGAATTCCTTCAGGACTCTGGTGAGTGCCTGGTCCTGCTAACTGATGACTGTTCCATTTATCAATTTGTTCAGCACCTCCTCTGACGACACCTCAGTCTGGGACATTCCTCAGACTTGCTCCAGTTTGGGAATCTCTCTCACATCTTCTGCAGTCAACACGGACACAAGGAATGCATGAAGCATCCCTGCAATGGCCTTGTGTTCCTTGGCTGCTCGTTTAGCATCTCCATCGTGCAGCAGCCCACGGGCAGTTTGGCAGGCTTCCTGCTTCGGTTATATTCTGGTGTCTTTGCTAGCTGCTTTTCAGCTCCCTTTGGCCTGCCTAATTATACTTGTGCACTTGTCTGTCAGTCTCAGGTTCCTTTCTACTTCCCCAATGTCTCAGCTGATTGTCCACTGCTACTCTCAAATCTTTTTCAGCAGTAACGCTGCCCAGGATGGAGGCTCTCCTTATCTCAGCATGGCCTATGCTCGTTACTTGATGCACGCATTGCCCATATTAAAACACAAATTGTTTCCAGATTGTTCTCTCTCAGCGACCTGCCCTCTTCATTACTTGCCACTTCTTCAGTGTTTATGGCAGCTGCACAGTTTATCGGGGCGATTTCATGTTTTCTTTCAGGTCACTGATAAAGAGCCCGGGGGAAAGATCCTGTCTCTGCAGCACCCCTCTACACATACATCGGCTCCATGATGACTCCTCCTGGAGTCTGATGACTACACTGGAGACTGATCAGTTAGCCAGTTGCACATGTAATGTGCCGTGTTATCTTTATATCATTCTTGGGCATTTTGAATCTATTGCATGCAGTCCAAAGCCCACTGCCTAACAGATAATTGCTTCGCTTACCTCAGTGACTGACCTTTGTCAGCCAAAACCATAATCTCATCAGAAAGAGCTAGCAAGTTAGCTGCACAGGATCCATATTCCCTAAAGCTATATTGATTGGTATTGAATACATTGCCCCTCGTTCATTTCTTGTTCAATCCTACATAGAATCACAGAATTGTAGGACTGGAGGGGACCTGAAAAGCTCATCTAGCCCAGTCCTCTGCCCTCCCGGCAGGACCAAGCACCGTCTAGACCATCCCTGACAGGTGTCTGTCCAACCTGCTCTGAAATATCCCCAGTGAGGGAGATGCCACAACCTCCCTGGGCAATTTATTCCAGTGTTTCACCACCCTGACAGGTAGGAAGTTTTTCCTAATGTCCAACCTGAACCTCCCTTGCTGCAGTTTAAGCCCATTGCTTCTTGTCCTGTCCTCAGAGGCCAAGGGGAACAATTTTTCTCCCTCCTCCTTGTGACACCCTTTTAGAGACTTGAACACCGCTCTCATGTCCACTCTCAGTCTTCTCTTTTGCAGACTAAACAAACCCAATTCCTTCAGTCTTAGCTCAGAGCTCATGTTCTCTAGACCATGGGCTCCCAAACTGGGGGGCGTGCCCCCCTGGGGGGCATGAAGAAATTCCAGGGGGGCACGAGGCGACCCAGCCACACACACACCCATCAATCCCACCCCAAATTTTGCTGCTACTTTTTTGGGAGGGGAGGCATGAGGGTTTCTCAAAATTCAAAAAGAGGGCGTGATGTCAAAATGTTTGGGAACTACAGCTCTAGACCTTTAATAATATTGATGCTCTTGTCTGCATCTTCTCCCATTTGTCCACATCTTCTCTGAATGCGGTGCCCAGAACTGGACACAATACTCCAACTGACGCTCAATCAGTGCAGAAAAGAGCTGACGAATGACGCCTCGTGTCCTGTTCACAACACTGCTGCTAATACATCCCAGAATGATGTTTGCTTTTGTTTTTACAAGTGTTTCACTGTTGACTCATATTGAGCTTGTGTTCCACTATGACTTCCCAGACCCTTATCTGCAGTACTGGGCAGTCATTTCCCATTCTGTGTGCGTGCAACCAATTGTTCCTCCCTAAGAGGGGCAATTTGCATTTGTCCTCATTAAACTTCATCCTATTTACCTCTGACCATTTCTCCAGTTTGTCCAGATCATTGTGAATTATGACCCTGTCCTCCATACCACTTGCAACCCCTCCCAGCTTGGTATCTCCTGCAAACCTATTCCGTTAGCTAAATCAATGATGAAGATATAGAACAGAACTGGACCCAGAACAGATTCCTGCAGAACCCCACTCGATACGCCCTTTCAGTTTCAGTGTAAAGCCCCAATAACTATTCTCTGGGACTTGTTTTCCAACCAGTTATGCAACCATCTTATAGTAGCTCCATCTAGGTTGTATTTCCCTAGTTTCTTTATGAGAAGATTGTGCAAGACAGTAACAAAAGCCTTTATAAAATCAAGATTTACCACATCTGCATCTTCCTTCCTGGCCACCAAGCTTATTATGCTTTCAAAGAAACCTGGCAGGTTGATTTAACATGATTTGTTCTTGACTAATCCATGCTGACTGTTATTTACCACATTATTATCTTGTAAGTGTCTGCAAATTAATCACTTAATTATTTGCTCCATTATCTTTCTGGGTGCTGAAGGTGAGCTGACCAGTCTGTACTTCCCTGGGTTGTCCTTACTTCCCTTTTTAATTCATTGGTGCTATATTTACCCCTTTCCCGCTCCTCTGGAATCACTCTCCTCTTTTCTGACTTGGAAGACAATGGCTAATGGCAGCGTTAGCATCTTAGTCTTTTCCTTCTTTATTCTAGGATGCAGCTCATTAGGGCCGGGTGACTGGACTTAACTTTTCTCAGTAATTTTTAATTGCTCTTTCTCTATTTTAGCCTTTGATCCTACCTCATTTCTAGGGGCATTTGCTAGGTTAGATATCCAATTGCTGCTGAACTTTTTGGTGAAAACTGAAACAAAAAAGTCACTTCACACTTCTGCCATTTCCACATTTTCTGAGCAATCACTGAGTATCAGCAACTCAGTAATCTTGCGAGGGTTAGACATCAAGCTGACAGCATATAATCACTTGAGGCACCTTACTTACCCTTTTAGAATATCAGCACTTTCCTTTATTCCAGACTTCTGGAACTATTCCCGTTATCCTCACCCCTCTCTTTTAAACCTGGATGCAAGTTATCTAGACCTGCTGATGGAATAAAGGGCACTGTCCTTGTAGGAAGCAGTCCCAAGCCTGATGGGGCAACTCTCCACTGTGAGAGGGAATATTTGTCTTCCAAGTACATGTCAGAACACCCAGGTTCTGAAGTGCTGAACAGTTTTGCAGATTCTTACATCTCCCTGGTGGGTGCTTGCTTCACCAATGACAATGGGAAACGGAGAGCTCCACCACGCTCTACCTGACCCCACTAAACCACAGGGGGCTTCAACCTCCACTCACTGGCTGGTTTGTCTGCTAAGACGGGTGCTGTTCCAGCAGAGACCATGCATTTTGTGCTGTGAGCATATTCCGTTAATAACTGTTCCGAGGTGAGCGCTTCGTTCCTCTTACCAGCTAGCAAAGAGAGGGGGGTCTACTCGCCTGGGCTGCAAGTAGAAGATAGTCAGGATGTTTGGGAAAATGTCACTGATTGCCCCCTCATTTTCCAGTGCAGATGTTTGAATTTTGCAGAGAAAGAAAGAAAGTGCAAATGGTTTTTTGTTTTTTTCAAAATTCTGCTACTGAAAAAGAGCAGAAAGGCCGGCAGAAATGGAACATGTTCAGATGAAATGGAAAATTCCATTTAAATCAAAAAGGCAAATTCAGCTGGCAAAACCTCCTGATGGAACTGCTTCGAAAGATCTTTTCCCTCCCATTCGCTCTCCCGCCTCCGTGTATCCTGCAATCCGCACGCAGGGCCTTGCTTTGAACCTGCTACGCTCTTGGCCTCAGCGATGGCTTGTGGTGGTGAGCTGCACAGGCCGGTCTCTGCCGGGGTCATCCAGGTGAACATCAGGTTGACTATAAATGTCCGGGCTGGAACTTGGCTGCCACCTCAGGGTTAGCAGCCTGCTCTTGTGAGAAACGCCACAGTGCTGCCTGGGACTTAGTGATTGGTTCCTGGATTTTGCCTCAGCTGATGGATGGCATCTCCAGCTGCACAGTGATTCAGCAGACGCTCAGGCAGAAGAGTGTTGCTCCTGAGGAGCCCAGGGGTCCTTAGAGACCTCCCCTGGCCCCAGCTCTGCCTTACCACGCTTTGCTGACCACGCACAAAAGCTTCTGGCTACCAGGACATGTTGCTCTTTCAGTGCACACTATTAATGTGCCTCAAAGACACTCCCTGGCCATCTCTGTTCTGGATTCACGCGCTCTGGCTCATTTTTACCAAGAAATGCTACTTCTGCTTTAATGGTATTAACATTCAAAATACTAATCAAGGAGTTAGCGACTGAGTAGCCATCATTAGCTCAGCAAGCTCCGTCTGATGCGGACACGTCGGAGGGCGAGGCCCTGCCTCCTGCCACAGGCTCACATCGCAGGGCAGTCTGTGGACACAGACCCGGCGGAAGGGCTATTCCTTGGTACAACTGAAATGCAAATTGTTGCCAAATTCCCTCCCAACTCTACTGCTGGCTGAGAAAGAATCCTAGAGCCGGGTGTCTTTGGCGCAGCTGAGGTGAAGCTGTGGCTGCTTCTCGGCACAGACTGGCGGGTGCCCTCTGAGCAGGGTGCTAGAACAACAAACGTCTAGCTGCTGCCCTGATGACAAATGGATCAACTTCTTTACAGTGAACATTTCCAGTCACTCGCGATTCTGAGAGGAACCGTCCCTTGGAGGCCCACTACAGAGCCAGGCGTTCGGTCCCAGTGAAACCAAACAAACTCGAGCAGCCGCTGCCAATGCGTCTAATTCAGAAATACGCTGTGGACCACGGTTCCTGTGCTCCCCGTCCTTGAGAGAAGTCATGCTTTTCAAGCTCTTCACAAACCACGGAGAAAAGGCCAGGTCAGGCAGGGCAGGGGAGGGGAATTTCGTGGCTTCCCCAGGGGACCTTGCCTGGGTTCTTTGAGTAGCATTTTCCTCTCCTCAGCCAAAGCAGCCGGCCGGCAGAGTGATGTACACTCTGCTGTAGGCTGGTGCCAGCCACGTGCATGCTGTGTGCCTGTGTACTGGCCTGGGGGGCTCTTGCATCCACCCCTGCTTCCCTGAAGGCCTGGTGAGAATGGATCTGCACAGGCTGCTGTCTTGGAACTCCCTCCCCTTTGAGAGAAACCTGCTGGCAGGAGGGGGATTGTGGCGAGCTCATTCAGCCGGGGGATGGGGAATGGACGGTTTCACTCCAGCCACCCCAGGACTCACTCCTCACTCCTGGGTGCCTGGCCCCACACCAGCTCCTCTGCGGGGTGAAGGGAGAGGGAAAGGAACGGTGCTGGAGAGGCAGAAAATGCCCCCTCCACTGGCGTGCTCTGGATGCTTCCTGCTGCTCCCAGGATGCAGAGCAGCTACACTTGTTGCCCGAGTGGCCAGTGAAACCAGGGGTCCGTGTGGCTATGAATGGCCAAGAAGGTTTCCAGGTCATCTGGGGAGCCCGTATCTGCAGGGTTGACAGTCGTGCCCCTGGTAAAACTGCCCAGGATGGGATCCTGTCGGAGCAGCACGGATGCTCCTGGAGTCTGTAGCCTTTGGGGACGACACAGTTGTTGCTCTTTTACCTGGCTATGCAACACATCCCTGCAGCAGCAGGAAGACAGCTTGGGTCACCTACCCCAGCCAAACAGGACATGGTGGGGCAGTACGGGCCACCTGGCCGGCAGCTCTGTGGTTCTGCACCCATCTGAGCCAGCAGAGCACAAGGATACAATGAGCTGGAAGATGCTGGCAAGAGCCCATCATAACCGCTGCACTCCAGCTGCTTTCCACACAACCTGCCTTTGTTGCCACCACTGTGCAGAAAGCACCAGCATCAACCAGGGAGCCGTGACACACCCTACAGAGATCCGGCTCCTGCTGGAGAGTAGCAAATGTTGTCTCCTCCACTCAGTCACCAACAGGCACTGGACTCTACTGACCAGTGATGGACACCTTCAGAGCTGCCTGGAGCCCTGCAGGAGGCTGCTGGATAACTAGATCTCATGCTCCTGCAGTGCCGATGACAGGATCAGAACACGGTGCTGCTGCAGTAACGTAATCAACTTTATCTCCTTAGGGGGTGGGGAAGCGCTGGGCTGGGTTCCCTAGGGAGGGGGTGGAGTCTCCATCCCTGGAGCTTTTTAAGTCCCTGCTTGACAGAGCCCTGGCTGGGCTGATTAAGTTGGGGTTGGGCCTGCATTGAGGGTTGGACATTTATCACCATGTTACAGATGGGCCCTGGAAACAGAGATTCAGTGACTAGTTCAAGGTCACCCTGGTTAGCAGCAGAGCTGGGGAAAGCTCTCAAGTCCTTTGCCTGCTGGCCCGTGCTCCCTTATCTAGACATAGTTGACTCCCATCTGGTTTTGCCCATGCTGCACTGACCAGGAACACGAACCATGGGAACGTGGCTTCGCCAAACTAGGTGGTTTTGTAGTGACAATGGGACCTTTCATTCTACATTATTTAACACGGGCAATCTAAAGCTTCTGTCCAGCAAACCACTGGCACATGACTGAGCTTCATGGAAGTCAGTGTTACTTACGTACACGGCTGGGGGCTCTGCTGAATCCGAGCCTATGAAATACATCACAGCTCAAGCTAAACTGCTTTTTAAGTCCTTTTTTGGTGCTAAGCCAGGCCATTTTCTGACAGGCAGGGCATCTGGGGAAGAACTATGGTGCATTTCCCAACAACAACCCAACAGCAAGAGGGATTTGCAGCAGTTAAAATTAGAACCAAGGGCTTAGTTCTTAGGCTGGCATGAGGTGGCAGAGCTCCACGAGTATCTGCTGCATCACACTGAGTCTGGCCTGCGCTGGACAAAGGGCAGGAGATGCACAGCTAGAACTTTCACATCAATGCCAGTTCCTCAACATGGAAACCGTGGAAACTGTCTCTCCCTAGTCAGCAGGTCCACAGGAAGGGAGAGATGTTGGGGGCGTGTGTGGGTGGCAGCTTGGTTCAGTTCGTAAGAAACCCAAGCTTACCCACCATCCAAGGAAAACATGTCATTCTTGTTAGAGAGTCAAAACTAAGAAGAAGCAAAATAAGATTCCCCTAGAACAGATGGGCAACAAAGCAGTGTGCTGACTTCCCCAAGGTACGACATGAGCCATCACTGGAAAGGCTTTGGAAGTCTACGGGCACAGATAAATTGGTGATGGTTCACACTAGCACCAATGGCACTGCATTGTGGGATCCCTCACAGAGAACAGATGACTTCAGGGAATGCAGAAGCATACTGCAGAAGAATGTCCAAGCAATCTTCTCTGAGATCCTTCCTGCCCCATGGGCAAAGGAAAGCATGAGGCAGAAGATTTTGAATGTGAATTGCTGGCTAGGGAAGGGACAAAGGGTGGAGGATTTGATTTTGTGGAACTCTGGGCCACCTACTAAAAGCAGAGGGAGCTGGATAGTTTGAGTGGCTTCCACCTCTATGGAAGAGGGACCAATCTTGGGGACAGGCTGGCTATTGTAGTCAGAAGTGAGGTAAACTAATAGCCAAAGGGGAATTTAAGAATTCTGCACAAAACTGAGATGTTGAGAAAAAACTGATCAAGGAACAAATGGACACGAACAGAAGAAATTCTTGAATTGCCTGCACACCGATTGTAGGAACTTAGGCGGCAAAATAGGAGAAACTGGAATTGCTGATTAATTCGCATAAATTAAAACTACTTGGTAGTAATGAAACCTGGTGGGCTGATTCACCATCCCAGAATGTTGAAATTGACGGCTAGAATCTATTTAGGAAGCAGAGTGGGCAAAACGGGGGGAGGAATGAAACCCTATGAGAAAAATGGCATTTTCTGTTTCTGAATCACTGATAACTCAGAAGAAAATGGTCCTGAATCCTTATGGATCATTGTCCTCACAGATGGGGTCTTAGCTGGTGCCATACTAGAGAACAGGACAATCGCCTCATTGATCACATATACATAGGCACATATTTTGAACTTAAATTTGAGTGACGTATACTTAGGTCTCATGCTGCCATCTGCAATTTCTAAACATTTCAGATCACAATTTCCTAACTCAAAGAGTGTTGCAGCCAACACAGGGATGTCCTCTATTAGCTCTTGTTCTAGCAGATGAAGAGGAACTGATCACAGAACCAAAAGGTAACATTAGCTTGGCTACAAGTGGTCATGCCTTGATTACATGTATAATGTGCATGCAGAATAAAGGCCAGAACTGTAGTACATAGCTGGCATTGTAATAGTACCAGCGTCAAAGATGAAAATGAGTATTAGCCAAATCAGCAGAGAGGAAGAATTTAATCAGAGAAATGTGAACAATCATTTCATTTGGGAATACAGGAGGCCCCCGAGATCCGGCTGCCTGCATTCTGACCCCCCGCACTCCGCACTTACATCCACTTTTGTAAGTGCAGAAGGGGCCGGAAACCGCCGACTTACGTCCTCAACCTGCATTTATGACAGCGCACAGCATCTACCGTAAATGTGGGTTCGAGTTACAATGCCCCCAACTTGCGACGCTTCCTCCGGAATCAATTGTGTCGCAAGTCAGGGGCCTCCTGTACTTAGGAACACCTTACTAGATGCCCACAAATATACAACTCAATAACCAAGGAAGAAGTCTGCTGGTTTAAAAAAACAAACTAGTTTACATGGGAAGTAAAGGCAGCACTCAAAAATTTAAAAAAAAAAAAAAACCACAACAAAACATAAAATAACTTTATATAACAAATGGAAGGAAGAGGAAGGTTATAGCAATGAATATAAATCAGGTTTCAGAAAGGTACCTATGTTAGTCTGTTTCAGCAAAAACAACAAGGAGTCCTGTGGCACTTTAAAGACTAACAAATGTATTGGGATATTAGAGCAGAAGCGTTCATTAACTTCAGCTCACTTCATCAGATGCTGAAGAAAGAAAGAAAGAAAGACATCAGTGCTAATTAAATCAGAATTGATGTGGCTCATCTCTGAGGGTGAGGAGATGGTGGGAGTACCTGAATGGGGAAGCAGAAGTTCAGAAATGTAGAAAACTGACAAGAGAAGCCAAGGGACACATGGAGAAATCGATGGCCAGCAGAGTTAAGGATCAGAAGAAGTAATTAATTATGCAATGAAGTAAATATGAAGTGGATAAATAAATAAGTAAATATTGATAAGTAATCAATAAGTAATTCATTAGTAATTCAACCTAAGAGAAAATTCATGAAGGAAAAAGTACCCTGACGATATTATTGTCGTGTTCCAAGGTGGCATTACTGATGACAATGCAGAAAAGGCGGAAGTGGTCAGTAAACTGGGAATAAGACAGATGCTGAAGTCTCATCGCAGGGCAAGGACACCCCTCTTTCCACTCCATTCGCCTCTCTGCAGGCATGTCTCGTGTCATTTCTAAATCAGGCAGTCCCAATAATTCGCATCCAAGCGTTTTAGCAGAGTTGGGAGAAGAACTCAAGATGGTTCTTGTTGATAGTCAATCAGTCTTTGAGCGCTGGGGTAGTTCCAGAAGACCTAATGTTGTGGCAATTGAAAGTAATTTATAGCCTGACATTGATCCTGGGCAAGACAATGGAGAGGCTAATAAGGGATTCAATTAATAATGAACAAAAGGAAGATAATGCAATTAATGCAAATCAAACTTGAGATCTTTCTTCATGAGACTTCAAGTTTGGCTCACAAAGTGAATGTGGTTGGTACACCACTTAGGTGTCTGTCTGGCATGTCACAGGGTGCCCCATCTTTTGATTAAAAAAATAGAACAAAATAAAATTAGCACAGCACACATCAAATGGGATAAAAACTCCTGGGTCTCAAAACGTAAATTAGGAGCCAGCACCAAGCAGGCCTGTTGCTGGGGGTTCCTCAAAGTTCAGTTCTTGGCCCTATGCTAGTTCACATTTTTGTCACTGACCCAGAAGAAAACATAAGATCACCAGTGTTAGAATTTCCTGATAAACGTCCCCCTACCCCCGGCAGCGCGAAATACCTCAAAGGGCGGGTACCTGGTATGACCTGAATGTCTTGGTGAACAGGATATAAGCGAACAATCTGAACTGAAAACGAACTGTTGGTTGTGTGGTGGCCTATTCAGTCCCTGGTGAGAGCAAGGAAGGCAGGGGAGGGTGCTTGGGGAGAGGGAGTTCCCTTTACCTGCCCAAACTGCAGGTTTGTGTTTCTTTTCCCCCCTCGCCCCATTATGTGCTTTGTCACAGATGGTGAGCCTAAGGGAGAGGGCTCAGGCGGTATCGTGCCAGTTGTGACCAGGAGGGGAAGATATTGAAGTAAGATCCAGACTGGCCAGCCAAGGGGAACGAGGTTTAGCCAGTAATGTGCTATTCCTTGTTCCGGTCCTGTTCCCAGACGCGATAACTCTGGGAACTTTAGTACCTGACCCTCAGCGCTGCGGGTGCTGCTGCTGAATGCCAGGTCAGCATCTGGTCGTGGGGGACTTTAATATCCACGCCGAGGCAGTTCTGTCTGGTCCAGCCCGAGATTTTATGGATACCATGACCATCCTAGGACTATCCCAAGAAATAACTGACCCAACGCATGTTGCAGGTCATATGCTGGTCTTTTGGACTAAGGGTGATAGAGTTCTTGGGATAAGGGATGTGGCTACACTCCCTTTGTCATGGACTGATCACTACCTGGTCAAGTTTAGACTATCTGCTGACCTTCCCCTCCACAGAGGCGGGGGACCAATTAAGATGATCCGCCCTCGGAGGCTGATGGATCTGGAGGGCTTCCTGAGGCCCCAGGGAACTGTTCAGCCATTATGGCAAATGGTCCTGTAGATGCTCAGAAATATTGTGGGGGATTTCTTTGGTCTGGGCTATGCAGAAGGTCAGACAAGATGATCACAGTGGTCCTTTCTGACCATAGAATCCATGAGACATAATCGATTCTCATACTGTATTAATAGTACGGCAATACACATTAATAGCCTCTGCTTAGAGGCTACAGGAAACTTCAGTGCTGTCTTTTGAAAAATGTTACTTTTTAATCTCCTCTTCATAGATGTTTTGTGCTCCCAGGGTTGCCCATCACGTTCGCAGTGCACACCTTTGGCACAGGTACGGTTAACTTGAGTTTAATACCTGCTTCTGTAGGCATAGCACTCCATGTTGGACTGCAATCCCGGGTCGTGGCATTGTGGGCACTTCACAGTGCATTTCAGAGTGATACGAAAAGGCAGACGTTTCAGTGGTTTCTGAGGCAGGCGCTCTGTGCCCAGGATACTACAGAGTTTACTAAAATCTTTTCATTTGAATTAGGAATAATTATACCTCTGGTAATTGGAGCGTGCATAAGAATTGGTGTTCGGTTGCAATGCGACACCTTGGGGTTTTTAATCTAGGCAGGATAGGCCATGTGCTTTCATCACTACAAGGTATAGTATATTATTGAGGTCAACCATTGAATATGATTTTTAACACAGAGATATGAATAAATTGACGCTCAAGCCAGCCTTCACCACATTAAAAAGTTACAAAAGATCAAACTCTCATGCTCCCAGGGGGTCCCTGTTTGTGTGGGCCCCATGTCACAGCTGCACATTGCATGGCAGATCGGATGCATTGGAGGGGGGATCTTGTGGCAAATAACGAAGCACGAGCCGTTGCTGGAGGCAGGATAATGAGTCAGTCTGGCTAATGGTCCGTTCCAATGCCGCAGTTCTCGTATTACCACAATGTGGCTGCCAAACGACACGCATTCAAAACCACACAGAGAAGCCCCTTCAAATGCAGCCTGCAACATCACATGGCATTCCTGCCTGTATCTAGCTCTGCCCCTGCACCATCAAGGGGAATGCTACTAATCCACAAAAACTGTGGCCAGAAAGAGAAGAACGGGCCTCAGCGCTCACTGCCGCAGCATGGCAGTGTGCTCTCCGTCACTGCGCGCCACCGCACGGGGGGAGACAAAGCTCTTCCGGGAGCTCGCAGGCCCATGCCAGCGAGAGGGGCGAGACTGGAAAGCCAGTGGCTGCACTGCTTATCATGGCCTGTGCCCGCTGTTGGAATAGTACCGAAGGGGCCTGGTGAAGCCGAGGCCCATGTGCGCAAGACACTGGGGCGCGCCAGGGGTTCAGTGATTTGCTGCCGGGGTTCTTAGTCCTGCACTGAGCCACCAGGGAGCCTAGCAGACAACAGGCCAGCTGGAGTGACAGCCATGCAGAGTGGGGTCTGACCCACGTTTGCTCAGGAGGGAGCCCCCGGCACAGACCAGACCTGTTCCGACTGCGGGCCCTCCGGAGACTGCCAGCCATGCTGCCCTCCACTGCCATGGGGGATGAGTCTGTGACAGGGAAACGGACACTGCTAATGGACCCCACACAGAGAGACGGCAGCCCCCCGTTAGCTGGTTATCAGGGCTCGTTTGCGCGAGAGATGTGTGGGGCTGTGCAGGGCACAGGGACCTATCCCACCCCGGCCACATGGTCCACGGCACAGCAAAATGCAGCTACGGCTCTTCGTCTCTCCATCTAGGTGCTCACAAGGAAACCTAGAGGGGAACATTTTAACCTGCCTGGATTTACAAGTAGCCATTCTTCTACAAAGGAATTTTGCCAGCCAATTACAGAGAGAATCATTGAACACTAGAGCTGGAAGGGACCTCGAGAGGTCATCGAGTCCAGTCTCCTGCCCTCCCAGCAGGACCCAGCACCGTCTAGGTCATCTCTGAGAGATGCCTCTCTAACGTGCCCTTAAATATCTCTAATGATGGAGACTCCAAAACCTCCCTAGGCAACTAGTATTCATTTCCACTGTTTTGCTGGGCTCGAACAAAGTCATTAACTGGATGTCACATTATAAAGTCAGTCTCACATGCCTCTACTTCTGCATTTTTACATCAAAAGCTAAGAATGGGACATTGCCAGCCCACTTAATTAGCTTCATTAGCACTGGTCCTACAACTGAGAGGTGCTGTGTTTTCTTTCTTTCTTTCTTTCTTTCTTTCTTTCTTTCTTTCTTTCTTTCTTTCCCTCTCTTATAAATATCTTGGGTCTGTAATTTCCACTCCAGTTCATCTGAAGAAGTGGGTTTTACCCTCAAAACTCGTGACACTATATAGATATTTTTGTTTGTTTCTGAGGTACCCCGGTTTAGGGTTATTGTGCATTAACAGAGGGTATGTCTACACTAGCCCCCTAATTCGAACTAGGGAGGCTAATGTAGGC
>CM057848.1:751224-763352 GCA_030068395.1 Apalone spinifera | reverse complement strand
AGAGCTCAGTGCTGCTCCGCAAGGCAAGGGCACAGGGTCCAAGCCAGTCACACCGAGAGAGCCCTGCCTTGGGCCAGTGTTGTCCCCTCCCACACCAACTGACTCGAGGGTGTGGCCATGCTGGCCCCTCCCCACAAGCGATGCTCAACCCTCCCTCCTCCTGGGGCGGACCCTACTGAAATCCACTCCCGTTTGCACACTGCCATGAGCCTGCTGGCCACACAACGGAAGCACTGGCACCTCGCTGTCCCACACGGGGAGCCCGCGGAACAGCCTCAGCGCCTCTGGCTCTACCCCGTGGGGCTGGGGCATAGACACGGCCACCAGCAGCCAGGCCCCAGCCCGTGTTCATTTCTCCACCGCTGTGGGCACAGTAAAGGGACCCAAGTGCCCCGGGGCCTGGCCTCTGCATCAATTCTGTAGGACTCCCTGGGCCCATTGGGCGGATCACTGTGATGGGCACTGTGCACAAAATCCACATCCACGTTAGGCCTGCATTGCACCAGAGCTTGGGAGGCTTTTTCGAGCTCCAGAACAGTGACAGGCCTTTCGCTGCTGCAGCGCATGTGCAAATCACACGTGTGCCCCGCTGAGCAAGTGCCTGGAACATGCCAAGGACGGTGGCAGACACTGCAACTAGCCCAGCACCTCTCCTGGCCTGCCAGTGACCCAACCGGGGGGGGGGCAGGGCAGATCAGAGCCCAGAGAGATGGATACAAGAAAAGAAAGTTCCCAGCGGCCGGTGTTGTATTATGGATCTTACGACATTTGGTGTTTTTCTGAGGGTGCATCTTTCTTAGCGAGCCAGGCAGCAACAGGAGAAGGAAATCTGCCTCTCCCTGAGCAGGCTGCTGAAAGAACGGGGGTTTCTGCACAGGCGCTTCAAACAGCTAAATTACATCACAGGGCATGACCTTTTGCACAGCAATGCAGCCAAGCAGACCTACCTGTGCAGTGCAGACCAGTCCTTAAAGCCCCCACTTCGGAGTCCTGAGATTTCATGGAAAATCAGCTTTCATTTACAATTATTTTTCTAGCCCTCATGTTTGTAGTGAAAAGCTTGAAACTAACCTGAGTGTCCCCTGAACCCACAGAATCAGAAGACGAACACAAATGACCACGCAACTGATTTGTTAAATCTCATTATTTTGTAGGCCTAATTATGGTTTTTCAATGCTTGAGGTAGACAATTGGATATAAACATCACTCCACCAGGGAAATTAACATGCTGGGGGTTACCTTCCTGTAGTGCCAATACCTCTCAGCTTCATGGTTTTGTCTCGTGTGAATAATTTTCAACAATAAAAGAGATTAAATATAAACTGTGAATAGAATGTCATTAATGTGGGAATTGAAATGTCATAATGAGTGCCAGAGGAGAATTATGCAGCACGTAAAGTGACTTGGAAGAGCATTGCTCTTTGTTTTGCCCAGATCTCGGGGCATCTTCAAATGTTTCCCATTTCATACTCATAGAAAGCTAGAACACTAGGACTGGAAGGGACCTTGAGAGGTCAAGTCCAGTCCCCTGCACTCCCGACAGAACCAAGAACCAAGAACCATTTAGACCATCCCTGACAGGCATCTATCCAACCTGCTCTTACGTATCTCCTGTGATATTTGTCCCAAAATAAATCAATAGTGAGACAGCACCATTACAGAAATATATCCAGATGTCAGAATTTCACCAGCATGAGTTGATCTGCTTGCCCATTGATGAAAAGCTGGTAGCCATGACAAAAAAAGAACCAAGGGGACATTTTTAGCCATGAAGAGACCAGGCACATCTTTCCACTTCTGTTTCCAGAAGAAATGTTATTTGGATGTGACAGACACAGCTAGTAATAAGGCAGATTTAAACTTTGCTGTGTTCATCAGTTTGTCAGTTTCAAGTCCAGGATGACCATTGTGATCATCTGGTCTGACCTCCTATAGAACATGGGCCAGTGAACTCCCCCAAAATAATCCCAGAGCAGATCTTTAAAAAAGAGGAAGACAAGAAATACAGACTCTGTAAACACGGACCCTTACATAGCAGTACAGAATGCACTTGGCTCTTGCCAGCATCAACAGAGAAAGAGAAGGTCTTTGTGAACTTCAGGCACACTGGGGGGATTATCCAGTTTTTAGACCAGCTCTGCTTCCCTCCTTGACTACTGACTTCAGTGGAAGTGAGTCAGGCGAATGATGAGTGCATTTGCAAGCCCCCATTTGCTCCCTCCCTCCCCACTGACATACGGAGCATGGGGCAGATAGGTGACCACACAAACAGTCTGTTGAAGAAGTGGAGATGTCTGGATTTAGTTGGGGGTTGGTCCTGCTTTGGGCAGGGGGCTGGACTCGATGACTCCTGAGGGCTCTTGTAGCCCAGGATTCTATGTGGTGTTTTCAGTTATTCAATTTGGTTTTTTGGGGGGGGAGGAGAGCTCGTTCTCCTTCCCTCCCTATACCGGTTACGTCCATAAGCAAACAGCAGAAAGCACCTAATCTTCCTCCCCATTAACCGCCTGCCTGGCTCCCACTAGTCTGAGGCATGCGACAGTGAATATCACAAACATCCATCCCTGCTAGAGAAGAAGAGGCGACCCGGGACGGATGGAGTATTTGGGCTTCTCTGTTGCAGGTCCTTGTTCCTCCTCACCCCTAAAACCCTGGTCCGAGTGAGCAACACACTAACCTCAGGAACACCCTTTTATCCAAGTTAGCATGTAAATTTACCTAGTCAGTGCAACGCCGCCTACTTTAGCAGTGTGAACACCCACAGAATGACTAGTAATACGCATGTGATGAACACAATTATACCCACCCGTTTACTGTTTATAGCACTTTTAGCTGAAGCATGCAGCTCTCCCATCAACAAACGCCCTGAAGCAGCAGTCTACGGGGGAGGGGGGACGTGACCTGGAATGTCTTTTTCAGAGTGAGTGGGAATGCCTGAGGGGGAAGTACCATAGCATTGGTACCACACAGAGCATTCATTAGATGCCCCATCCTTGGCCCAGCTACACGCTTATCTATCCCCAAAGGGGCATCAAAACACGTCTGCAAATTGATAGGAGCAGTGCCTGCCCAAGCCGTACCCCCATGACCATGGAAGCGATTACTCAAACCCCTTTGTTACCCTTTACACAGCCCAGCCATCCTCGCCCAGCAGTGAAACCGCCTGGCACATCTTGATCGTGTCTGAGGGGGTTGCTGTCAGAACACCCCACTTTGGGACAAAGGTGGCAGACCTCAGAAGGACAATGCACAATACTGTACAACTTCCCTGCTAAGAAAGAGCCGTTATTAATACATTTGCATTTAATGAACCCAAAGTAGAACCACGCGCAGACGAAGGAATATTCAGACGCACAAATCCAAACTGAAGGCAACTCCTTAAACAGCAGCATCCCATAAAATGAATGCTGAGCTATACATTGACTGACTCAAGGCAATAGTGTAGGACCAAGACAAAAGCCATGTTGGGATGCAGTTTATTAATAACTGTATCATGGGAAAACCAAGTAGAGTGATAACTCCTCTCTCCCTCTGTACAACACATCTCTCTGGTTCAGCTACTGCAATGAGTTTGGGGAAACGCATTTAACGAGACAAGATGCAAATTGGAACTGGTTCAGAGAACAGCATGAAATGGCTGGTGAAGTGAGAGATACACAGTGATGACAAATCAAGAGAAGTGGCCATGATCCTTCCAGAGAGACAGGCCGACTGAAAGCCAGGAGACACAGACAGGTCACAAAAAGGGCTGGAAGTGGTTGGCTTCATTGGATGCTCAGGACTGTTAGCAATAAAAGGGTGATCAGGGAGCGTGTGGGGCCCTTACTGGATGAGGGAGGTAATCTAGGATACATCTACACAGCAACATTATTTCAAAATAACTTAGTCTGCGTCTACACAGCAGGAAGTTATTTTAAAAAATGTTGAAATACTGTCACCCTGGAGGAATGCTCACTCCGACTCCTGTGACCTTCATTGTACGAGGAGTAAGGGAAGTCGGAGGAAGAGTGCCCTATTTCAAAATAAGTGCTGTGCAGATGCTCCCAATTTCAATTTCAAAATAAGCTATGCAATTGATGTAGTTCAATTTGCATAGATTATTTTGAGTTAAGCCCTCCTGTGTAGATGCACCTGTAGTGACAGATGAGGCGGGGAAAGCTGAAGGACTCAATGCTTTTTTCCCCGTCTTGACACAGAAGGTCAGCTCCCAGACTCCTGCACTAGGCAACACAGTCTGGGAAGGAGGCAGACAGCCCTTGGTGAAGAAAGAACTAGTTAAGAGCTATTTAGAAAAGCTAGACATACACAAATCCACGGGACGGGATCTAATGCATCCGAGGGTGCTGAGGGAGTTGGCAAAAGTGATTGCAGAGCCTTTGGCCATTATCTTTGAAAACTTGTAGAGTTCAGGATGATTGGAAAAAGGCAAATGTAGTGCCCATCTTTAAAAAAGGGAAGAAGGACGATCCAGGGAACTACAGACCAGTCAGCCTCACCTCAGTCCCCGGAAAAATCATGGATGGGATCCTCAAGGAATCCATTTTGAAGCACTTGGAAGAGGGGAAAGTGATCAGGAATAGTCAACATGGATTCACCAAGGCCAAGTCATGCCTGACCAATCTGATTAGCTTCTATGATGAGGTAACTGACTCCGTGGACATGGGGAAGGCGGTAGATATGATGTGCCTCGACTTTAGCAACATTTTTGCTACAGTCTCCCACAATATTCTTGACAGCAAGTTAAGGAAGTATGGATTGGATAAATGGACTGTAAGATGGATAAAAGCTGGCTAGATTGTCAGGCCCAACGGGTACTGATCAATGGCTCAATGTCTGGTTGGTGGGCGGTTTCAAGTTAAGTACCCCAAGGATCTGTTCTAGGGCCAGTTTTATTCAACATCTTTAATAATGATCTGGATGAGGGGATGGATTGCACCCTCAGCAAGTTTGTGGATGACACTAAGCTAGGGGGAGAGGTAGATACGCTGGAGGGCAGGGATAGGGTCCAGAGTGACCTAACAGATTAGAGGATTGGGCCAAAAGAAATCTGATGAGATTCAACAAAGACAAGTGTAGAGTCCTGCACTTGGGACAGAAAAATCCCAAGCATTGTTACAGGCTGGGGACCGACTGGCTAAGTAGCAGTTCTGCAGAAAAGGACCTGGGGGTTACAGTGGATGAGAAGCTGGATATGAGTCAACAGTGTGCCCTTGTAGCCAAGAAGGCTAATGGCATATTAGGTTGCGTTTCCAGCAGATCTAGAGAAGTGATTATTCCCCTTTATTCGGCTCTGGTGAGGCCACACCTGGAGTACTGTGTCCAGTTCTGGGCCCCCCATTATGCATGGGAGAGGATCCAGCAGAGGGCAAGAAAAATGATTGGGGGGTTGGAGCACATGACCTACAAGGAGAGGCTAAGGAATTTGGGTTTGTTTAGTCTTCAGAAAAGGAGAGTGAGGGGGGATTTGGTAGCAGCCTTAAATTACCTGAAGGGAGGTTCCAAAGAGGCTGGAGAGAGGCTGTTCTCAGTGGTGGCAGGTGGCAGAACAAGGAGCAATGGGCTCAAGTTGCAATGGGGGAGGTCTAGGTTGGATTTTAGGAAAAACTCTTTCCCTAGGAGGGTGGTGAAGTACTCGGTTGGGTTCACTAGGCAGGGGGTGGAATCTCCATCCCTAGAGGTGTTTAAGTCCCAGCTTGGCAAAGCTCTGGCTGGGTTGATTTAGTTGGATTGGTCCTGCCTTGGGCAGGGGGCTGGACTCCATGACTCCTGAGGCCTCTGCCAGCCCTGGGATTCTGCGATTCTGACTGAGTAAGGGATAATGGGCTCAAGGTGCAGGTAAGGACATTTGGGGTGACTCTAGAGAAGAGCAGTATCAGTGCAAGAATAGCGGGGAGATGGCACATGCTGCCAAGAGGGGTCTGCAACTGCTTTAATTTGAGAAAATCACAGACTCTGGGTGGTGTACGGCCAGCGAGTTCCCCTGCCATCATGCAGTGGGAGGACACTTGGCCCAGCAGATACATGGCCAATCTCACCCTAACATGTCAGAGAGCACAGTTATGCAGAGACCAACGCGAGCACAAAACCGCAGCCTTAGAGGAAAAGCATTTCTTCTGCCTGTATCGAGATGGACCACGAATATCTTGGCTCCCTTCCTTCCTAGGTTCCCTCTTCATCGCAAATGGTCAATGGCAAAGAAACAAGGCTAAACCCTGGCCCTGCAGCAGGGAGTTCGCCCATTCTGTCTCACGGGCCGCAGCCGACCAGTCTTGGAGAAGGAGGGCTGCCCATTTCCCTTCCTCTACATGGCACAGGGCTGGCTCGGCAAAGCAGGTGTCTTTTATTTCACTCTCTCTCTCTCATGAAGGCTCTTAATGAATGAATGGCTTTACTGTGTATGTGATACTGCAGCGTGTGAAGCCAAAGGGCTTGGGTGTACAGCTGGACTTGCCCTGGTTTATTCACTCCAACCCCTTCCTAGTTTGCCCATTTCTAGTGCTGCTTAATTATCTCAAACTATCTGCAACATTTCAGATTGCTATTGGCATATGCATTGGTCATTATTTTACAGCGGTGCTGCATCAGCTCTTCCACCCACATCCTGCCCCCGGATTTATAGATGAGCAGGTCGATTAGCACTTGCAATGTTTCGTTATCCTGCTACATTGCATTACATTTCATTTGGGGAAATTATTTGTTCTCCCAAGTAGGCCTGTGTCCCCTGCCCTAGTATCTGAGCACTAAGACTCGGTATTTCTAGGCATGCTAAATTTGGGGGAAATCACCCATTTTGTCAGCCATACAGTAAAGAAGAGGGGGTCAAAGTCTAATTTCAGTTACTCCACTGCAAAGTCAGACGACTGCATGGACTTCCGTGGCATGAATTCAGATGATGGCAGAATCTGACACCGGCTGCTCAGTCTGATTTTTGTTTTCAGCTCCTGAAATAGCATGCCCCCCAGTGAATCTGCTGTGCTGCTAGAGAAGCAGCACTCTCAGCAAACAAATGAATTCCTAGAAGAAATTTTATAATGCCAATTAGCCACAAAGGAGCGGCCATATGAATGAATTATCCAGTCCTAGTACATCTAGGCAAGGACAGAAGACAAACCTTAACAACATCTGTTTGCACAGGAAGAGAAAGCAAACGAGTGGTGAAACTGGCTACCTTCAATCAAAGCTTGCTGCTAGGCCCCGAGTCCATAAGGCCTTCCCCCTGGGTTATTCCTTCTAAGGCAGAGGTTATAATGTGACTGGAAACACGGGGCCGCATGTGAGCCCTCTAAAACTATCCCCTGCCACCCGCTACCAATCAGAATGGATTTCATTCCCATAGAGTGGGTTTGACAAATCAGGGCAAGTTCTTGTGTGGGGGGTGACCCATCCAGAAGACGGTCTTCTGGCCCCTCTCAGAACCAAGTTGAGTGGCTTTCAGCCCACAGGGCAACGTGTACCAAACTGAATAGGTTTATCTTCAGGATCTAGGCTGGAAGCCTATGGAGGTTTAAGGGCTGATTGGCTGGCTGGTATCACTGCCCCCAAAGCTCCTCGCTGCTTCAAAGAGGCCATCGAGTTTTCAGAATGGGTTTTCTGAAACCCTGGAAACACTGAGAGGAAACATGTCTTCCTTGCACTGCAGTGAGTACTCCAGAACTCTCTAGCACCCAAGCGGCCCAGTCGCCTGCAAAGAAAGCACCACAGAGCAAGCGGGGGGCAGCCATGGGGAGCCCTCTGGCCCAGCCACTGCCAGATACGCTGGAACCTGACAGCAGCGGAACCCCTCCGCCCAGGGAAGAAGGCAGCCATGGACTTGGAGAAGGTGAACCGGGAAGCCACTGCGCAGACAGAATACAAAGCATGGAGCAGGCCTGGGCCTGGGTTACACAAATCTAAACCAGAGTGTTTCTGAAAGTCTCCCGAAAGCTTGACAGAGCCCTTCTGGAACACACGGAGGACCCAGACCCAGGTGCATCAGCGAGAGGAGACGAATCTGGCCTAGCTTGGCTTTACTCCATACTGAGGTAAATTGTTCAAGTGGTCACAAGTGCGAAGAAAACTGCCTGCCTGTGAGGAATGCCCTTGGCGTGGAACTCACTGGCAAGTGCCCTGTTGTGAGTGTGAAGGCGATGCGTGGCCTGTTGAACTGGTTGCTGCAGGCTTAAAACACTGCCGTAGGGAGCAGATTTGTGAAGACCGGGAAGGCTGTTCTACAGACACGCCAAGCCGGCAGCATCCCCACTGCGTGAACTGGATGTCAGAGGATATAAATGGCAGGCTTCAGATCCAACATGCTGATCTGGGTTTAGAAAGCTCATTAAACGTGGCTATTGCCACAGGTTATGCAAGGCAGTAGCCGGGCTTAACCCAAGAACATTTAGCACACGGTAAATGCCATGTAACACACACACCCCGCTACCAGACGTTTAAAATAAAATGACCCAGTTGAAAGATGCCCACTTAATCTATTCTGTTGACCACCCAATCTGCACAAACATGAACAGATTCCAGAAAAAGACTATTGATATAAAAATTAAAAGGACTAAGTTAGAGACTGGCCAAGTGGGAGATACAATTTAATAAAACTTGATCACTGTTAGTAAAAATACCTGTTGAAGAGGCTTTTGTGAATACCTGTTTCTGTAATTTACAAGGTCTGCATGGTCCTTACATACAATGAAGGGTCTGATGTCACATCTTGCTTTGTTTTCAAGGGCTGTACGTCCTTTCAATAAAATAGTTTGCGTGACCCCTGGTATTGGGAGAAAAGGGTGAATTTGACAGCAAAAAGCTGATATGCAGTGGTAGAACATTAAAATAACATGTTTAAACAAATCAAAAGATTTATTATCCTCTTAAAGGCTAGGAATGGGACTCATCCAGCCTGACTTAATTAGCTTCATTCACACTGGTCCTGCAATTGACAGGTCACTGCTTTTTCTGTTATCCATGCCCTGGATTCTGTAATTTCCACTCCAACTCATCTGAGGAAGTGGGTTTTACCCACCAAAGCTCATGGCCTTATCTGTTTGTTAGTCTCTCAGGGGCCACAGGACTGCTCATTTCTGACCTGGGTTAAGTACAACCTGTGGGAAAAGGGGTGTTCTGAGATCTCTTGCCTCCAAATGTAATCGCCCACTTGGGCCCCCTGAATAGCTCACCTGGCCTCATGGAGGCTGCGACTTTGCCATTAATAAAGGTTGGTGAATGTTCAGACTGAGGCATTTGGGGAGCACCCCAGCAGCAGGGCACACACTGATGAGGATTAAAGACTGAGGCTTTTGTGTAAGGCCATGGGCCGTTCTTCCCTGGCACTCAAAAAGACGTTCGGAGTTCACAAACAACGGCGTTTCAAAAACCAGCGCAGGGCTAAGCGGCAGTGCCGAGAGCCCAGCCTTGGGATGGCCAAGCAAGCCAAGGCTGGAGGGGTGCTAGAGGATGGCCGAGCTGGCTCCACCCAGTGAAATGAACCGGGATATTTTGGCCAGAGTGACTGGATGGCCCCCCGTGTCCCTGTGAGCATTGGCCTTGCTGGGATTTTCCACCCAAGTTTCCTTAACACTCTGCTAGGGTTACAGATACGGCGGCTTGTTGGCAGTTAAAAAAATTATCAGTAAATAGGCCTGACAAGTATCCACCCCCAGAAACATCAGCCAGTGTGTCTGCTGAGTGTTGGCCACAAAAAGGGGCAGAGGGGGGGCCCATTAATATTACATTGAATGAACCCTCTGGAGTTTGTAAAATGCGATGGGCCAATCTTACCAGCAACTAAAGCAAAACCACACACAGTTTACAAACCATTTCTTTTCAGAAGTAAGCCCTCGGCTAACCCAAAGCTGAAAAGCTGCAGGGCACCACCAACCTGCCCAGGATGGATAAGCGTGCGCAAGTGCGCGAAGAACAGACAGTATCTATAGAGAATCACAACGCGGAGGGGCTTTGGGCTCTGTTTGCTACTGAGTACCACAGGGATGGGATGCACCAGGCCCAGTTATTTATTGAAATCCACAAGACTTTCCAGCACATATGAAATACGATTTAAATGGAAAAACCAACTCAAAAAACAAAAGGAAAGAAAACACGAGACATCCATTGTCAGCTGCATGGTGAGCAGTCAGTGGGAAGGAATGGAGCATTCATGCTTGGTGGGTATGGGGATCTGCTAGTTCACACTGTCTGAAGGCTCTGTCGTGCTCTGGTTTTAATTGAAACAGAAACTATATATTTGTACTAAAAATTAACCAGAAGCGGACCTGGTGTTTAGTCACATTAACTTTCACCTGGAGACTGTTGGGGTAAGGTCCATAAACTCGTACTTATCCATTAACGATGAGCAGGAGTCCAATTGATCGGCCACCTGCCAACACTGATGTTTGTGTGAAACGGAGAGGGAGGCTAGAACAAAAGCTAGCTTTCCTGGAGACTCCTTTTGCAGCACGAGCCATCTAACAGAAGGGCTACTGGTGGACTGCAAGAGGAAGCAGGTTGCTTGTTGTAGGACTGTGAATACATATGCCGTATGTTCTTACTCTGCACATGCTGCCCTTGCTACCTGCGATACATCCTATGCTGCAGTGTGTTCAAGCAACACCAAGCTGAAATTCACCAGAGCGAGCTAGAACCCCACTTTAACTACAGTTCAAATGATTTGGAAAAAACTGTGTCGCGCTGCTCAGGAAACGGATGGACGGTATCTCTTCGGGGATTCGAAAAGCCTTGGTGAGTGGAAAATATGTCAGAAACGCACATGCTTTTGTGGCTGAGAAAAACCCCAGTTCCCCAGCGGGTGGTTCTGCTTCTGAGCAGGCCTGACTGGGCAAGGAGGGGCACAGTTACACATCAGCTGTGGGGAGACAAATGAGGGCTGTAATTGTATCTTCAGGGTTGGGGCTGCCAGCGAGATATGAGCCCAGTCATTATCATTGCTTTAAAGACTAGAGAGACGATGAGGAGAAAGGAAGAAAAGAGGCCTGTGGTGCAGACTCCACCAGCCATGGCAGAGAAGGAGGACCAGCCAGCCCGTAAGCTCAAGAGGTTGGGGTCTCCAACTCTGGTCAGGGTACAGCTCCTGTGATTGCTTTGCGGGAGATGCTAGGGTTCTAAAGGCCAATCGGATTGATCAAAAGCAACGAGAGGCGTTCTTACAAGGGTCACACACTTCTTCTGGAGGGGCCACCACTACGGTTGCCAGGTGTCCGGTTTTCAACCAGAACTCAGTCAAAAATGGGCCCTGGCGGCTCCAGGCAGCACTGCCAACCGGGCCACTGGAAGTCTGGTGCACGGTGCAGTGGAAGCCTGGGGCTGAGGCAGGCTCCCTCCCTGCCTTGGCTCCATGAGGCTCCTAGGAGCAGCTGCCAGGTTGCTGTAACCCCTAGGAACAGAAGGGTTTCATATGGTGCCCCTGCCCAAGCACCAGGTCTGCAGCTCCCATTGGCTGGGGACCACAAACAATGGGAGCTGAGTGGGGGTGCCTGGGGGTGCACGAGCAGTGTGCTGGGCCACCCATGAGTCTAGGGGCTGCAGGGCCCTGAGGGCTGTGGTAAGCGCCAATGGGACCCCACACCTCTTTCTGCACCCCAATCCCCTGCTCCAGCTCAGAGTCCCCTCCCACAACCAAAGTCCCTCCCAGATCCTGCACCCTGTGCTCGCTGCTCCCCATTATCTTGCTCCAGCCATAAGCCCCCTCCTGTTCTCCAAACCCCTCATCCCCATGCACCCCAATCCACTGCCCCAGCCCGGCGCCCTCTCACAACCCAAACCCTTATCCGTGGCCCCAGTCCAGAGCCCACACTCCCATCTGGAGCCCTCACACCCCCACCCTACCCCACAGCCACCTGCCCCAGCCCGGAGCCTCCTCCTGCAGTCTGAGCCCCTCATTTCTGGCCCTGATTGGAGTCAGCACCCCCAAACAGAGCCCCCACACTGCTGTTCCCCAACCCGCTGCCCCAGCCCGATGACCATCAGTGACAGTGGAACTGGGGTGGAGTGAGCAGGGGCGGGGCCTAGGACAGGGGCCTGGGCGGGGCCTCAGAGAAAGGGCAGGGCGTGTGGCGGGGACAGGTTTGGTTTTGTGCCGTTAGTTGAGAGGTGGATAAGCAACTGGTTAAAGGGGAGACTACAGCGGGTCATAT
>CM057848.1:702189-734446 GCA_030068395.1 Apalone spinifera | reverse complement strand
AAGTGTTGAGAATCTCTGGGTTAGGCTGAAAGGGATTAAAAACAAAAGTGATGTCAAGCTAGAAGTCTACTACAGGGCACTTACCCAGGTGGAAGAGGTGGATGAGGCTTTTTTTAAACAACTAACAATATTATCCTAAGCCCAAGATTTGGTGGTGATGGGGGACTTCAACTATCCTGATATATGTTGGGAAAATAACACTGCAGGGCACAGACTATCCAATAAGTTCTTGGATAGAAACAGCAAAGTCCAGTTCTGCCTCCCTCACTCCTGCGGGTATTCTGAGGGCAGGGTACTGAGCCAGGTTGCTGAGGTCAGGTCAGTACAGACCCAGACCTGACTGGAAATCCACGCTCTGGCCACAGAGAGAAGCTTTGCAAATGCTTAGGCATGGACTTAGCTTTAGACATCTGACTAGTTCCATTTAAATATGTGCTTAATTTATTTACAAGATTGGGGCCATCATTTGTACCCAGTTGCTGAGAATCCAAGACTGACAGCACTTTTCCAGACAGTATGGTGCACAATAAGAAAGCGGTATAAATGAAAGTACAAAAAATGTCAAGACTTTCCTGCATGTACAAGTAAAACATACATCAAAAAAATCTCTCATGCCAGGTATTTAAATTAAATCCAATCTCTATTCATTACTTTTAAAACGTGTTATTTGAATGTGATAATCTGAAAACAGAAGATAATGCACAAAACTTAGCAGAGAGACTTTGAATATTATAAATCAGAAAATTAAAGCTTGTTTTCACCATAATTAAACTTCCAAATCTAAATATTTAGTGGGTTTTGTTTAAATGCTGTAAAACTAAGTTGCTGTCCCACTGCCTTACGTACGCACAATTTGCAAAATTAAATCAGAAAACTAACACTGATTTAGTTGAGTGTTATTTATTATCCTAATAAAATGTCTTCCAGCAATAAATATAGAATTAACAGAGGTCTATTCTCTTAGTGGCTCTATTCATTCATAAACATAATAAATTAAATGATACAAGAGCAGATGAACATTTATTATGGCTCTCTACCTACCTGCCGGTGGCCTCATTTGTGGCTGTGAATCATAAAACACACAGCAGTTTTCTTTTTCATCCTTTTTCAAGTTTAATTTAACATTGAGTAATACTTTAGATAACCCACACATTAGATAATCTCGGTGTAGCTTTCTCTCTATGACCAGAGCATGTCTGCTATCTAGGCCAGACCAATCCATTGATAAATCAGGTGATGCTACCATAGACGATACTTGGAATTGTCTGAGGGTACCAACGCCTCATAGATACTGGAGACAAAGTCTAGGAATCCCAAGGAGATAAAATATTTGCATCCCAATACACACGTTCAGCTCGGGTAAAATACACGTAAGAAACAAGGACAAGAGATGAAATGGAAATGTATTTTGCAGAAGCCAAGACTGGTGCATGATTCATAAGCACTTATTTTATTTTTGGGCTGAGTGCAATTTATCTTAAGTCATCAAAAATTAATAAGCCACAGAGAAAGGAGTTTTAATAAACTGAAACTTAGGGGCACACGAGTGTGGGTCCCCTAAGTGGATATTAGTGTTTTACTAATTAATCTGCTGTGTTGTCTCAACCATCCTGAAAACGCCCCCTTTATTCCCAACCGCTGGCCAAGGACAGAGAGTTGCCTGCAGCTCAGAATGGTGGCACAGGAAGAACTCTGCATGCCTAGTACCCGTCAGCAAAGCCCCCAGGCTAGGCCAGCTCCTTCACTCTATACAAGGGAGCGTCCGGAGGCAGCCAGACTCCGAGGGAATCCCTTGATCTGCGCTGCCGGTCCCTCCTAGCTAGCAAGCTTCACCCATGTATCAGATCCACCCTCCCTGCAGGCTCTGACATGGGCCCTCCCTGGAGCTCTTAGCTCTGGTGACTTTTCCGGACGAGGACAAATCCCCACACACCCCCATATGATGGGGTGAGTGGATGGAGTCTGTGTGACCCCTCCTGAGTGTATGTGATGGGCCCGGCTGTGCTGACACGCAGAGGCTACGAGCTGTTACTGCCCCAAGTCTGGGGCTTGGCTCACCAGCGCCAACTACAGCAGCTGCTGCTTTGAATGCGGGAGTCCCTGGTTCAGTTCCTGGGCCAGGGGCCAAGATGGCCACCCTGCAGCAAGTCTCAGTGCAGCTCTCGAGCAATGTGTGAGGCTCCAGGCTGCGGGGCTGGCAGTGCTGGCCTGCCCCTCTTCAGAGCAACGTCCTGGGGGAACCTGGGCAGCCAAATTCCCCACCTGGAGACAGCAGCACGCCCAATTCGCTCGCCCCAGAGGGAGCAGTTGGCATGGCTCTCAGCTCGGTAGCAACAGAGGGCAGGAGGCAACCCCTGCTGTAGACCAGGGAACCACCAGCTGCACAGACCCCGTTCTGCTGAGAACGAGCACACAAGGGCAGGGCAGAGCGGGGTGGAGGTGTGCCCCGAGAGCCAGGCAGCTTGGGCCCTGATCCTCTCTGTACCCGCAGGCCCGTGCTATCACAGGGCTGGCTCCCTTGCGGGTGGCTGGGGAGGAATCTGTCTGCTGGGGCCACGCAGAACGAACTCTTTCCCTTCCTTGGATTTCTTCATACCAGCAGGTTGCTTGGCCTGAAGTCCCTTCAGCACCAGCAACCCCAAACTGGGCCTTCTGCATGCGGGCAGGACAGTGGCCGTTGTCAGCGACCAGGTAATTCGGCTCATGGGGAATTTCTGAAATCCTTGCAACACTGGTCACAGCACTGACCCCGAGCTCAGCAGGACGCTGCTCCGCAGAAACAACAGCGCGGCCATGGAAGGGACCAGAGAAGAACCCATTTTTCTGGTTCTATAGCTAATGGCACGATACAAACGTCTTGAAAAATGACAAGCTTTTATTTTTAATGTACTTGATCTGGCTGAACATTCCCCAAAGCATCTATCTTTGCTTGAGTCACCCCAAATCTAAATCATCCTGATCCCAGGTAACTCCAAACAGAGCCTCCCCTCCCCAAGGTAATCCCCAAGGAAGCCAGTCCTCCTTACTTGGGAGTGATCCTGAAATTCAGCCCATCTCAGATGTAAAGCTCCCTAACTCTGAACTCACCCAGCATTTGGACTGGCCCGGAGACACGCTCCGTCCAGACTGTGGGCCAGAGTTCGGATTGCTTCATGGTTCAGATCAATCCAAAGAGAACGCGCTTCAGAGCACCGCTACTGCTGTGCCACGAGCTGTTAGACTGACCTGTAAATGCTGCAGCAAATCCCACTGCCCCGGTGTGAAATCCCCCACTTCAAATGACTCAGCCAGTTCTCTCCACTTACTTCAGTGCTCAGCTCAGAATGAGAGTCCCAGAACAGACCCTCTTGGTACCAAATGGGTGCAGCTGCTTTTGAGGTCCATGTGCACAACCTTTCTGACCAGGGACAATGGGAAGGGTGGGAAATCACAGAGCTTAAGGCTAGAGGGCAGCATTGTGATCGTCCCGCCTGGCCTGTTTCATTGGTCAGGACATCGACTCTCACTAAGTAACTTCTGCAGAAAGCCGATAACGTCTAGTTCAGTTATGGCGAAGCTTTTCGAAAGCCTTCAACTGATGGAAAACCCATCCCCTCCCTGAGTGTGTTATAGCCCAGCTGTAAACGTCTGCACCTGGGTCTAGGCTGGATTTGTCTTGCTTTGGCTTCCAAACATCAAGTCGTCTCTCGGCTGTCCCTTGGATAAGCTAAGAAAATTGAGCTTCTGAAGACTCTCACTACAGGCCTGTTTCCCAGGCTTCCAGTCTTTTTTGTTTTCAAGCGTGGACACCAAAACTGGGCAGGGTATTGCAGGAGTTGCAAAGAACGCCACATACAGAGGAAATGCCAACTCCCTATACCAACTTGATATTCCTCTGCCTCAGCATTCAGCTGTCACATTCGCCCTCTTAGCCGCAGCATCCCATTGGGAACTTGTGTTCAGCTAGGTGCCATCACCCTGCGCCATTTCTTTCCTGGGTACATGGCCAACCTTATAACTGTAGCTAAAGATACTGCATAGCCTTGGGCTGAGCATGGGTCCCCGCTGGATCCCATTAGAAACACCGGCATTGGGACGTGCCTCTTGAATCGCTCAGCTAGCACTGAATGTATTTACATGCAGTTTCCATAGCCCAGGGTGCTCTTTCCCCCTCCAAAAAGAATGTCTGAAGGACAACGTTGAATGTCCTAAGAGACTGAAATGTGTCCACACCGTCACCTGTCAGCCAAACTTACAATTGTGTCAAGACCAATTCTGACCAGCGCCAGAATTGGTCTTGACACAATTGACTGGCCCTAATTATCACCCTTTTATTTGCTTTACCCTGTGCATAGCCACCAGCCTCTCCATGATTTTACTGGGAATTGGTGTTAGGCTAAGTGGCCTGCCCGGGTCATTGTAGTGACCTGTGGAACTTCCCCCTTGGTCCAAGATTTGTTAAAAATCAGTATCAGCGGTTCAGAGAGCAACGGGCATGGCAATTTCTTCAGTATGTTGGGCAAAATGTGTTGAATTAAGTTAAAACTTACTGAATTTAGCTTAAATCTCTTAGCAACACATATTAAAATGCAGATGCTTATATGTCATTGTGCGACTCTGTGTCACTAGTCCTGGAGGAGCAACGACTAGAAGCTTGGAAAGTGTCGTGAGCTTTAAAGGAGTCTTTTAAACACTGGGTTGAGACACGAGCATATTCTTAGTTGAGTGGGTTTCCTACAAAATACTGGGGAGGAAAGATGATACCAACTGCCCAGCAATGGGTCCGTCCATTCGAAGCTTTGCTCGGGGAAAGGATTCAAAGGGTCCAAACAGCCAAAACCGAAGTAACTCGCAGGTCAATGGGGCGGTTCTGAGCAAAAGGAGTTATGAATCCAGGCTGGGGTCTGAAGGGCTGGGGCAGTCTCTGGTAAGCGGTTTAACATGCACATGGCTTCTTTCATTGTTTTAATACATTTTCCTTTCATTCTTTTACTTATGCGTAAATGTGCCTGCTTACAAAGAGCTGTGCATTATCTTGACTATGGCAATTAAGCTATTTATGGTCTCGGAGGAGAAACACAGAGCAGCCCTTCCTAGGAAGTCTGATTTTGCTGAGAGATTTGCAACATAAGCAAGGATCTGTGCAGCATGGACATATCCCCGTCAGGAGGAAGAAAGATGTGCGTCTCTGCCCAAGAAAAATGATGACTGGGGAGCCCAGGAGCAGGTGCCATTGCTGGGTGATAGAAGGGGAAAACAGGTTCAGTTGCCCTGAAATCCTACAGGGATCTCCCTGGCCAGTTCTTTTAAAACGCCTGAGTGCAAATTAAGCAGACCTGCTGACTTAAGAACATTTTACTTTAATGGAGCTATTTAATACTGTCCCTAGAATAAAAACTATTTCATTACATTGTAAGATTTCATCATCTTATTTGTCTCAACATACAGAAAAGTGGTGGTAATAGCATACTTCTACTTTTCTGCATAAAGATGGACAACTTTACCAGCATTATCTAATGTTTGACCAGACCATTGTTAGGATGTTATTTGTTTCTGACACTGAGTTATTTTTATGTTCAGCGAGCCTGACATTTAACTAAAAGACTTCCAAAGACTTCTGATCAGAATGTAAAAATTGCTAAGAAATGTAAAGATGTTCCATCAGGGCTTCATCCAATCACGATGAAATGTCAGCCAGAAAGAAATTTGCTTCAGCAGACAGGAGGCCCTCATTACACCTGCAACTCAATAAGTATTTGACTAAGTAACTGTATCTTGATTTCATTTGTTAATTAGCTATTAGTTATTCCTCCACCCTGTGTTACATCACACAAATAAACCTTGTTGTTTTTAGTCTTGGCAGGATGAGAATTTACTTAAGTGTTTCTTGGTCATTAAGCACTGAACTTTAGCTAATTAATAAACTATCCAGCTACAATGAAGGTCAGTTCCTTTAACAGAACAGCAGCCCAGGCCTTCAAAAAGGGATTAATGGTTAATAACTTCACTGAACCATGCACAGGCTCTAGAGTAATTATTATTAGAGACTATAATCTAATCACTGTATTACAGTTTGAAACTGTTTCTGAAATTAATTATTGAAAATAATTTTAATTAATCCAGGAATGGTCACAGAAAAGTAGTCCATCTTCTGTGTTTTCAAAAAGGCAGCTTAAACATCTGAACTAGAAAACTGAAAAAACAAAACCAAAGACAAACAAAGCATGCTTCCTTTTAACTAGATACGGTCAAAATTGGCAAGAAACTTTTTTGGAAAGAAAAAACATCTCAAACCCTTAGTTTCAAAACACCTTTTCTTGCAAGTATAATTGCTCTAGAAAACCTGTTTTTTTAAACTGTGACATGCATAAAGGCTTTATCAGATGTGCAGCGTGAGACTGAGCAAGTTTACAGTATTCATAGTGTGACGGCGCGTTACGATTTTCTCGTCTCCTGTACCCCCGTAATGGCATGGACAGACTCCACCAGCCAGTAGAACAGAGGGAGTTTATTGCTTCTCCAGGATATAGCACAGCATAGATGTGATCTGGTTACAGGGCAGGTCTGGGATGCCTCAGCCCCCCTTGAGATGGAGGCAACTGGGACCCTAAATCCCAGCCCCATTGCCTAGACTCATTTCTCCATGATCCCAGACAGAAACTAATCAACTCACTCCCAGCCCTGCCCCCATCCAGCGCTCCCCTCCCCTTCTTCCCATTGTTCCGCTCCCTGGGAGATACCTGTCTGACGAGTTTGAAGCCCCCTTTGCATAATGACTCATCCCCTGCTCTGCTGGGCCGTGCTGCTGCCAGCAGCCAGTGGAGTCACTCACACTACGTCACACATAGCTATCTTTTCTATGCTACAGACTTTTATTGGTCTCTTGGCCCCTATGTTCTTAGCTCAGCTGAGTGTCTGAGCACCACAGATAAGAGACATACTTAAACCTTTGGCAAAGAAGAAAAATTTAGATTTTAATTTCTCCATCAAAAATTGATCAAGGGAGTTTCTGTTGCAAGATCTTAATACGTGAATACTTGAATTCAATAAACAGCAACTTTATCTGGCTTCAGGGGGTAGTGGAGTTAGTCTGTATCTGGAAAAACTTCAGCAACCAATAGTCTAGCAGCACCTTAAAGACTAACAAAACTTGTAGATGGCATCATGAGCTTTCATGGGTACAACCCACTTCTTCAGATGACTGGAGTATTGAAAATCCAGATCCAAGAATAAATAACGGAAGGTGGGGGGGAAAAGAAAAAAAAAGAGAAAATAATAATGAATTGGATTGTTCAAGTTATACAAGATTGTTCAACTTTATCTGGGACCCCTATAAAGCCCCAGATACTCTACGATACTCCAGTCAAGTACAAAGATGAGCAAAACTACGGCTTTTAATAAAAATATTCTATGGTATCACGTTTGATCAGTCAGAATAATGTAGTTTGGGCTTCACACCCGTGATCATTGCTATTACTTCACCATTTCACTCTCTGCATTTCACTCTCAGCGTCTGCTGTTGCTGGGTGCTCTAAACACACAGACGAAGATGTTCCCTGTCTCAAAGTACTTACAGTGTGAGACCCTGACCCACAAGCACCTACACCCGTGACACAGTGAACAGTCCCATTGACTTCAGTGCTACTCACCGGCTCTCGAGCCTGCAGGCTCAGGTGGTGGGAATGGGAGCTAAGCCATGTGCTTTGGACTGGGCCCCAGAGCTTATGGTGTCACGGTCCCGTTGGTTACAGGTCAGAGCAGTGTTTCCCAATTTTATTTGGCCATGGAACCCTTTTAAACTCAAAAGAATTTTGTGGAACTCCTAATAACAGTCTAATATATGGAGCTGAAAAAGAGACCACAAAGAAGTAAGGATAATAATAAAGAAATGCTAATCAAGGCCACGAGATCAATGTTTAGTTTAATTGCACATATTTCAAAATATTGTTTTAAACCCTAAAACGTTACTGGAAAGGCATTTTCTCGCGAAAGCCTTATTCTCACCGCGAGGAACCCGGCTCCGCAGAACACCCTTTGGAACAGAGATCGACCCGAGCAGAACAGGGCCTCGTGCGGTGACTGACTCAGGACACACGCCTGGAGCTTTAGGCTCTGCCGGGTTCTGCGGGGGCTGTCCCTGTGGCTGAGGGAATTACGCAGCTCGGGTTGCCTGTTCGCACATCCCAGGGGCTCCCCTCAGGCCAACCGTGCTTTCAGACAGTCACATCAGCACTTGTGCAGGCCCAGGCAACTGGCCACTCCCAGGCAAGCTGCCAGGAGCCGTCCACGCAGCGCCAGCGGGCTGTGAGAGCTCGGACACCACAGCCCTGCCCGGAAAGCCTCACGCTGGGCCCAGGCCACTGGGGGCTGCAGGCCAGGTGGCCTCCATGTCTCAGAGAACGCGAGAGTGGGGCACAAAAAATGTGCCCCGTAATTTTCCTTGCTGGCCACAGCTTGGAATAGTCAGCTTTCTCTCCGATCTTCAATGAAAAAGGTCTCCCAAACTGCACTGGGAGAGGCTTATGGACAATAAACCCCAGTGCAACCTAAAGGTAGCTGCTGGCAGAATGTTCACCGATTCCTGAGACTAGGGTTGCCAGATGATTTAACCCGCCCCACCCTCCAAAAAAACAAAACAAAACAAAACAAAACCGGGGAAAAAATTCTGTGGAGGAAAAAAAAGGGAGGAGACCAAAGTTGTTGAGCAAAATATAATAAAATAAAATAAAAAAACCAGCGTGGCCCCTTTAAGAAACGCTTTTGAGGCTTTTTGGCCCTAAGAGGCTGCTGGACACCATCTTGCCTCCCTGCTCGGGGCCAGACAGCTCCCCGCGGAACCTGGCAAGCACCAGGGATTCTCACCTCCTGGCCAGGAAAAATCAGAAAATACCGGACCGCGCGGGTCAGCACCGGACAACCGGCGCCCCCCCCACCAGCGCCGGGGCAGAGGAGAGCTGGCCACTCAGCCAAGTCCCCAGGGATCCGGTGGACGTGCCACGGCAGCGGAGCACAGACCCTCACAGCCTGGCCAGGTGACCCTGACAAACCATGTGGTGTCTTCTCCCCCGAGCATTCTGCCCCCCTCAGGGCACCCGCCAAACAGGCACCCAACGTTTCCGCCCCAGGAGAGACTCCGGCATTGTCAACGTGCCACAAACGACCGAGGACCGAGCCCCCCGTTGGTAAGATTAACAGAGCCCCGTGCTGGGCTATTTCATCCCCCCTCCCGGCACCAGGGACCCTCTGGGGCCACGGAGCCAGTCCCTGGCTTCCTTTCCTTCCCTGCTGCATGTGCCACTCGAACTACAACCCCACAAGGCCTTGTGCAGGCCTGGGGGGTCAGAGCGTCATGGCCGCTCCCTGCAGTTACCCCTCTAGAGACTGTTCAGTGTGAAACCTGTGCTCCCGCTGGCCTCCCAGGGCTCCCCGCCATGGAACACAGGCACAGGAATGCTGCATTTTATTTCCCGGGGGTGGGAATCTACTCCCGTCCAGTTCGTGTATTTTAAACACGGATCCCTGTCACAAACAGCAGACTGGTCAAATACATGTCAGGCTACCATGGATGGGCAAAGAACTATGCAGTCGGCTACAGAGACATTGCCTGGGCTGTCCGCTATTTACACCTGCAGGTCTCCCCCAGTGGGATGTGGCTGGGTCTGGTTGGCGTGTGGACCGCTCCTGGGTACTTCTTTGTGACCCAATACAAATGTAGGCTTGCCAGGTATCTGATACCCTACCGGGCAGTCCGGTATTTGTGCTCTTTGTCTGGTAAAAACAGAATCAGAGCGGACCGGACATGTGCAGTGTCCGGTATTCTCGGATGTTTCCGGCTGCGCACCGGACGGAAGCCTGGCGTGGGCGGGGGAGCGGCTGGGAGGCGGGGCCGCGATCGGCGCTAGGAGCCTGTGATTGCGCAGAAGCCTGGCGGAGGTGGCGGGGAGTCCCAGCTGGGAGGGGGGCCACAATCGTCGCTCTGGTTCAGAAGCCTAGCCAGGGCGGGGGGAGTGGCTAGGAGGTGGGTTGTTTTTGGGGGGTTTTTTTGGCTCCACCAAAAAATACAGCGTGTCCGGTAACCCTAAATACGATAGGTTTTGACCGGGAGCAGGTGCACAGGATGGCCACACAGAAAGTGTGCTAACATCAGGACACTGGGGCGGGGCAATTGTAGCGCATGTGAGACAAAGCCTTTCAATATCAGGACCGCTGATCCCTACGTGCACGTGACCGAATGGCTGGGCACAAACCAGTCGGGTGGTTTGGTGCCTTTCCGAATGGCAGGCTGCAGGCCGGCTGCGTTGCCAGGAGGTCTGAATCTCTGGAGCAGGGTAACAGGCCACTGCGCAGCTAGCTACCGAACAGCAGAGTAACTATGGCAGCGGGGGGAAGGTGAAGGCAGGTGTGGGGTGCCGCTGCCCAGGCATTCCCAGCAGAGACAGGACGCGTGCGTCCCATCACCCAGGCACTGGTGAGAGCCCTGCGGGCGGCCGTGTTCATGCTGACGGGGCAGGCAGAGAGGCGGCTGCCCCGAGCCGAGGAATGGAAATCCTGCCTTCCCGGGGAGACACAAGGTGCTTGGCTTGTTTTGCCCGACTGACAGGAGACGAGGGAGGCTGGGGTTGCTCTCTATGACCACATCCAAGAGAGAATGGCAGGGAGGAAGGGGAGCCGGGGGGGTGTGCACCGACGTGGACACAAGAACTAAAGGATATAAATTGCTCATCAACAAGATGAGACTCAAAATCAGATGAAGGTTTCTAACCTTAGAGAAGAAACAGGCGACCCAGGAGCAGACGGGTAAGTGAAGTGCTTTATTGCCCATGCACGTTCACCTCAGACCCACAACACAGCGTTCCGAGCAGCCACAATTTGGCACCAATTACAGCCGTTTATCTACGTTAGCATGTTAATTCACACACCTATCACTGCTCTCCCTAAAACCTTATTCTGAATGTTAACACCCATACAATGAATATTAATGAGCAAGTGACAAATACAATTATACCCGCCCCTAATTACTAGTTACAAAATTTCTAATTAAATCAATACTTCTCTACACTACAAACTTTCCAAATCAACAGAGTACAGAGACTTCAAGAGATGTAACCCGGAAAATATCTCATACGGCGTCGGAGAGGGTAAGTAAAAGGCACATCGCAGAAGCGCAGCTGCATACGTTGTCTGGTTTTCTAGGCTACAGAAAGGAAGGGAAAGAGCAGGTTTATACATCAGGAGGGGTAACACCGGCTTTGGCCAGACTCCTAATCTACCCTTCCAGACTGCAGAAACAAAGGGAATAAACACGGCCAAGGGGACTGCCTGCTGTGGCTGAACTCCTTAGCCCCCCGTGTAGAGCCACCCCGGCCCCCATGAATGTTTACATGTCCCAGCACTAACCAGGAGCCATTCTGGAACAGCCTCCCAAGGGGAGCAGCGGGGGCAAAACAGCTCCGGGCCTGGAAGCCTGAGCTTGAGAAGTGCCTGGCGGAGAGGACAGGAAGGGGCTGCCTACAATGGCGCATCGGTGGTCTGTGACTCTTAGCAGCCAGTATCTCCAACACCTGAGGGGGGCCGGGCTCCACGTTACCACAGAGAAGTCTCTCTCGGGTACCTGCCTGCAGAGCCGGGCCCACACGTGCCGGAGCTCCGCTAGATTTGGGGGTGGGAAGCAAACCCAGGCTGGCAGAGACCCTGGGGGCGGCTGCCTTCCTTTGCTGCATGGGCCTCTGGTTCTGTGCATTTGAACTGGCGTAAATGGTGAATTCTCTGGCCCTTGACAGGCTTTAAAGCATGACTTGAGGACACAAGTCCAAATCAACAGACGAGCTGCTCTAAACAATATGAAGGCAAGTAAAACCTGAGCTCAAAGAAACGATTTGTCCTACCTCTGGGAGTTCCATGATAATTACCAAACCAATTTGTTCGGGAACACAGACAAAGGGAAATGGCTCGACATCCTTCGTGAGGAACAGTCAGGGCAGTGCAAGGGAGCTGAGTGCGTGGCGAAAACACGCCTAACTGGCAGCGTGTTGAATCTTGGAAACCAAATTCCGCTTAGTACCAGTCAAAACTGGGGGTGGTGGCACGGCAGGCTAATCAAGGAATAGGCTATTCAAAATAATCTTGCTTAGCGTTTGGTGCCAAGGACATTTCTTTTGTGGGGTCACTCCCAATATTGCATCATGCCACAACCACACATGATAAATTGGTCACTGCCCATTCAGCAGCTTGTATGCACTGCAGCATTTAGAAGACACAACTGGATCTATGTCAGCTCTTGGTGTCTCGCCCAGCGATGCAGACAGGATTGTTATGCCAGAGATGTTTTTAATATCACAACTCCCGTGGGTGGCCCCAATGGCTGAACCTGGGACAATGAGACCCCGAAGCTAGCTGCACCAGCCCCCTGCCTGGGAACAGCCGGCTCCATAGACGGACAGTGTGGTGTAGTAACTAATTCCGAGCGGTCTCACTCGCAATGCCATTACTGTTGAACTGCTCATGCGCGGACACTTGGGGACAAGAAAACCAAACCCAGGTTTCCAATATTAATCTGTTATCCAAAGTGAGCCCCATTGAAATTTACCTGCCAGTTTTAACCTGCATTATAATCACTTTACATTTCAGAACATCTCTAGACAAAGCAGCGACACACCTGACGCCAATTAGCAATGACTTTATCCACACCAGGGATCTTGAACTACTCACTTTCCTCCCTTGAATATGGGAGGCTTTGGTCGTGTAAAGGTGTGTTCAGTTGTGTTAATTGTGTATTGTGTAGTGAAGGACACCAGAACAAGGAGCAATGGGCTCAAGTTACAGTGGGGCAGGTCTAGGTTGGAGATTAGGAAAATCTATTTCCCTAGGCGGGTGGGGAAGCGCTGGGACGGGTTCCCTAGGGAGGGGGTGGAATCTCCATCCCTAGAAGTGTGTAAGTCCCAGCTTGACACAGCCCTGGCTGGGCTGATTGAGTTGGGTTGGCCCTGTTTTGGGCAGGGGGCTGGACCAGATGACTCCTGAGGTCTCTGCCAGCCCTGGGGTTCTGTGATTCTATTGCCACTTATGCAATTTGTTAAAACACTTTACCTGAGAAATAAAACCCTTCATCCCTAATTCAGACATCAATTCGTCAAAGGTATCGCCTGGGGTATAACGAGCAACAAGTCAGCAAGTGGGCAGGGAAGGTCTGTTGTCTAATACTCGCTCTCTCCCATACACACAGAGCTGGTATTAATAGGCGCCTTGCAGAACTATATGCTTAGCACCAATCGCCAGACACACAAATATTCTAACAGCGAAACCGCCTAAGCTGGCCAAGGCCACCCTTCTAGTCTCTCATCTCGCGCTAACAGCCCACAACTCCTTGCAGCGCTAGGGAACCACTGGAAAGTTGCTAAACTGAAGATACATTTGTTCCAAGTCTCAGTACAAGCCAGGGAAATGTGTGCACTAACCGCCCCGCCGACAAGGGAGGAACACAGCAGCAAGTCAGAGAGCAGGGGGTGGAGTTCAGTGCTATGTAAAGGAAGGTTTAACTTGAAAAATCATCCTACAAGTACCCCCAGCTGAAATGTGTAACTGGAGGGTCCAATACTTTCTGCATACAGTGGCTGTAACGCTGCTTCAGAGGATGGCTCCACAGAGACCAGTACCCTATAAAACCTTTCCCGTTCTGTATTAATAAACCTCACTAACACTGCTTATTTGGAGTCTTGCAGTTCATAAGGAACCACAGGATAGCCAAGCAATGGACTGTAAAATGTATCAACACTAGCTTCTTAGATGTGTGTTTTCTTCCACTTTTGGTGCTACACTCCCACACATTGGAAATCATATTTGAGCCCTATGTAACATGAAAAGGCATTGTTGTAGTCAAAACAAGAGATGACTGTATGACACATGTAATAATACGTGCTTGCAGTATAAACTTAAGCGACTAACTGTCTCTATATGCCAAATAGAATTACAAAAATGTTATGGTCTCTGGTGGTCAACAGCAATGAAGCTGGAACTCAAGCTGTGTGGAAGCATGTTTCTAAGTTGTAGTTGTTTCCTATAAGAAACATCAGCTGTTTAATGGCTGTGATACGAGGTGTTATGAGGACACATGCATATTTATATACCCCAAATACCTTACAAACTAAGTGTTCTTGTTTTGTTGTGGAATTGCAATGTAAGAGTAATTTTAACGTCTCAGCCATTATTTTAACACACAACAGATCTTAACGTTCAAACTAGTGACAAAGAAAATGCATACAACTTTTAAGGCAGATATAATTTGAAGCCCATCAGTCTTACCCAGACATAAACTAATTTTTTCCAACTCCAACATTCTTAAAACATCAGGCATAAGCAGGGTGTTGTAAAATATTTCTGCAGTCTCTCTCTCAGCTGATCAGTGCAAGGTCAGTCGCATAGGTTTCCTGCCATAAAACACTCTGAGCAGATCGTTGGTTTATCTGAACCTGTGGGGATTTCGCTGAACTATTTTTCCATTAAATATATTTTTGTATCATTTGCACTTACATTAATTCGTATCAGCACAATAAAAAGCCCATTTTTCATAAAGGCAAAGGGATAATGTACCATGTGACAATGCCTGTAGAAACAGGAGACCAGACCTTCTTCTAATATAAATCAACATCGCTCCACTGAAGCCTTCATAGCTGCACCAAATGACACTGACTGTAGATTTCAGAAACCAAATGAGCTATTTCAAGGCCCCCAAAATGTTGCATTTCAATATTTATGGCCTTGTTTCCGTAACCAGGCTAATGCACCTAGGAATGGCCTTGTGTGGGAACCCAGGTGAGGCGCACAGCCTGGCGACTCAGCAGAGCGGCACGGCGCACTGCCTGCAGGACAAGGCAGAGGGAGATGGGGGGCAGAGCTGCCTGTGTTCCCCTTGGTGAGAAGTCCGGAGCTGGATGCGCCAGGCCAGTGGCACACAGAGCAGCACTGGCCACGGCTGTCGATTTACTGCGAGATTTCTCATGCGGCTCAGATGCTACTCACATTTGCAGGGGACAGGGGCGGAAGGGGAACCAGCAAAGCGGGGCTGTTCCTCCCTGAGAGAGACGCACCGCTTCCTGGGCACGAACTGAGCAGCCAGGAGTAACTGCACGGCCAGGGCCGCGCGTGGGCGGGGAGGCTCACAGCTTGGCAGGGCCGCAGTAGGTGGCCCTTCTATTCCTTTATCTGGGGGGAAGGGACATGGAAGGAGACTAGAATTCGCGTTCTTTCAAGGAAGGTTCAGACCCTTTGTGCCTGGCATCTCCTCACCCAGCCCTGGGACCAGCCTGTCCGCAGACCAGAGCGACAGACGACAAGTCTGGAGGCCTCATTCCTAACGACACCGGCATGGCATCACCTCCAGCCCAGCTCCAGGTCCAGCCCTGCGTTACCGGCATCCGCCGCCACCAAAGCGGGGCGCAGAGACTTGGGGGAGGGGGGGGCTGCCCAGCGGCAGGGCCCACTGCTTGGGACTTTGGAGACCTGGGCTCAGTTCTCTCCCCTGCTAGAGATTTCCATGTGGCTTTAGGCAAGTCATAGAATCCTAGGGCTGGAGGAGACCTCAGGAGGCAGCCCCCTGCCCGAGGCAGGAGCAGCCCCAACTCCATCATCCCAGCCAGGGCTTGGTCAAGCCGGGACTTAGACACCCTGAGGGATGGAGACTCCACTCCTTAGTCACTAAGCCCCTCGGTTCCCCTCAGTACCCAACGGCCCAGCCCCAGGGCACCGTGAGAGGAGAAGTCCCTCATGAAGAGGTGCCCATGCACTATGGGGATAAGTAAGGGTGTGTCTCCACTACATGGCTCCGTCGACAGAGCTATGGAGATGAGCTTTGTAGATGTAGCAAAATGAAGCAGCGATTTAAATAAATGCTGCTTCATTTACATTAAAATGGCTGCTGCACTGAGCCGATCAGCTGTTTGGTGGCACAGCGCGGTAGTCTGGACGCTCAGCGGTCGACATCAAAAGCCTTTGTCGACCGCCCCGGTAAACCTCGTCCCATGAGGCATAATGTGGCGGTTGACAAAGGCTTTTGATGTCGACCGCCGAGTGTCCAGACTGCCCCACTTCGCCGCCAAACAGCGGATTGGCTCAGCGCGTCGGCCATTTTGATGTAAATGAAGCGGCGATTATTTAAATTGCTGCTTTATTTTGCTATGTCTACAAAGCTCATCTACATGGCTCCGTCGACGGAGCCATGTAGTGTAGACACACCCTTAGAGAAAGCAAACGTGCTACCCAGCTCAGCCAACCTGCCTCCTCCAGCCTTTTGCTTTGCTCCATCTTTGTTTGGGTAGGAGGGGAGCTAAGAGGCTTTAGCAGACAAGCCAGGGTCTCCCTAACCCTGGAGTGCCCAGCCAGACTGCAGACGGGTATCTGACAGCAGCATTTTGTCTGAGATGTGCAGCTAGACAAAGGCAAGCAGAGATCCAGCATGTCCTTGCATTGTCGTCTGTGCCTTCATATAACCCACAAACCTGCCGGGTGTGGTTCACTATCCCATCTAGTGGCACCCAGACCACTTACAGAGAGAGCAATCAGTGTGCTCTACAGTAGTGGTTCTTAAACTTTTTAAGACCGAGGTATACCAAACAATAATTTGTATTTATGAGGAACACCAAGGATTTTTGGTTGAGCAAAAAAAAGTCAGGGGAAAAAGATCGGGGTGGGGGTGTTGGAGGGGGGAAGTTATTGAGGAAAAAAGGTTGGGGGGAAAGTTGAGAAAAAATGGTCACCTGCCCCTTTAAGGGCAGCCATTTTGAATACTGTTGTTCTCTGCAGCAGAACACAGTTTAAGAAACACTGGTCTAAAGCCTGAGCTGGGAGCCAGCTGGCTTTTGGCCCATGCACTGAGCTTCAGAGGTCCCAGGCTCGAGTCCGTCCACAGACAACCACGACCTGTTGGTGTTACGGTTGCTGCATGTTTCCAGGTTCAATGGCTCATTGGTTGGTACCTGAAAAATCAACTTCAAGGGACCGTGTCCAAGGACACCGGAAAATGCGTCTCATTTCCAGACCTCAGCTATCTGAGCCCGGGCCAGACAGAGCCACAGAATTCAAAGCACCTTCCGGAAAGTCCCTGCCAGGACACAACAGACAGAGCCTGCCTCCTGGTGGTTGCACAGGCCATGCGCAGACCCCGCAGGCGTGATGTCGATATCCACGGCTCATTTTTGCAGATGCGGATACACGTGTTGTGTCCGGGCAGGGCTCTAGCTATCCAGCAGAGGGGCAACGTTTTGCAGTATTGCTCTTAGGGAGAGCCCCTGCCTGTAGCACCCTGGGCTGGACTGTTGCAGGACAGGCTGCTCTGGACGGACCAGAGTGCCTCCTACCCACAGTGGGCCCCCCCAGGGTGGAGCAGCCCCCTGCCCACATTGGGCAGGGGGCTGCTCCAGCTACTGCTGGTTAGCCAGAACCAGTAAGCGCCACCCAGGAAGGAAGTCTGAAATATTACAGTGAGGAGTTCTCTGCCACCTTAAAGCCCAAGGGCATTTGCACACAGCAGGGCAAAACTTGAATTAAGCTGCGCAACTTCAGCTACGTCCATTGTGTGGCTGAAGTTGGAATAGCGTAACTCGGCTGTTGGCGCTGTCTGCACAGCAGGAAGTCGAAGGCACAGCGCTCCTCCTCCGACGTCCCTTACTCCTCGTGACACGAGGGTTACAGGAGTCGGAGTAATTAGTCCTCCAGCTTGCCATTACTTCAGAATACCGGATTGCTGTGTAGAGGCGCTCTTTGTTATTTCGGAATAATGTCAGTTATTCTGAAATAACGCTGCTGTGGAGACGCACCCTGACATTTCTCTGGGCATCAGTGTTTGTGGGTAAAAACCTCTTGGTCAGGGGCTTGTACAAAGGGGTTTTTACCCACAAAAGCTGATGCACAAGTAAATCTGTCGGGCGTTAGGGTGGCCCAGGACTCCTCGTTGTTTTTGCAGACTCAGATTAACACGGCCCACGCTGAGACTTGAAATATTACACTGGCTGAAACTTTTCTTTCACTGTCCAAAAGAGAACAGAAAAAGCAGACTCGCGGCTGTTCCTCCATCCTTAATGTTCTCAAGCATTCTACAACGGCCCTCTCGCCGCCTTTATTTTGGGTGTCTGAAGGCTGAGGCTGGTCACATTTTGGTCATTTGAAACTTTTTCGGAATAAAATATTTGCCTTTTTTCTGAAACAAAAATGTGCATTTTCTCAAACCGGTCAAGGGCATTTTATTTATTTATTTTTCAGTGTGGGGTTTGGGTTTCTCCCTTTTCCTCTTTCTTCTCTCATTTTTGTCCCCATTCTTCCCCCCTTTTTTCAGTAGAAAGGAAAAATACATTTTCAATTTCCAGTTTTTAATTAAAAAATGAAAACAAATTTAAAATCTCTATTTCTAATCATCGCCAAAAGACCCTTGGTAAAATACTCACAAGGTGCCACGTGAGCCCTGCCCAGGAGGGGCTGTCTGTATGGCAGGGCAAGCCCAGGACTGGTTGGTAGAACTTGAGTTTGCAGTCTCGGGGCCTCGGCATCTACCCTCATTTCTAACCCCAGTCTAGGAGTGGCTGAACCTTGCCTGACAACCACACGGCATTATGCACTCTGAGTCCAGCCACCCATCTCTCAGACGTCTTCATGCCCTCCTTAAATACGCTTCCTCTAGCCCTTTTCTCCTGGTGCTGGGAGGGGGAAAGAGACTGTCCACATGTAACATGACCAGGTTTCTGGGGCACCGCTGAGAGGTCAAATCAGGGCAAATTGCTTAGAACCAGAGCTACCTACCGCCAAAGCCTAGGAGTCGTCCTCTATAAGGCACCAAACCAGCCACACAGAGCTCTTCTATTGTCACACTGGCCAACAAGAAGCCACACAGGAAACTCCCTCAGACGCTCCAGCTTCTCCTGCGCCACAACCAGCACTGCTCCCTACAGGGGGGAGAGGTTCTGAAAACGAGCCTCACTACATCCAAACAGGCTCTCCTGATCCCAGTGGACCAGCCACAGTCCCAGGTCAGATCTCAGATCCTACCCAGAAAAGCCCACTGGGCCAATCCTTTAGCATCTAACATCTAAAGGTTTATTAACAAAAGAAAGAAAAGGTTGAGAGTAACATTTTTAAAGAAATCAAATTTCATAGATTAATGGAAAGTTCCTGGTGCAGGCTGGTAGCAGGAATAAACTGCCGTCATATGAGTCTCCGGAGTCCATCCGTCCTTCCCGGCTGGGTTCATAGCAAAGATGCTTCTGAAGGGACGAGCTGGAGCGAAGAGCAAGATGGAGGCGCTCCGAAGGCTGATTCTACAACTGTGCCCGCGTGGAGGGAATCCCGCTGTTCTGGCTGTGTGACGGCACCTTCCCAAATGGGGTGCGTCACATGAGCAAGTCACCTGCCCACGTCCTGTTTTAGGCAAGCAGCCCTGGGTACATGCTGCTCTGAGGTTCACAGCAAAATGCCTGAGGTGTGGATTGGCACCAGTTGAGGTGACTGTCAGTCAAGTGCTCCAAGTCATGGGGCTGGCCCCCCTTTCATGGGAACCCTGATAATATCTTCCAGACACAAATCCCTGGAATACCAGCACAGCGCCGTTACGGATAACTTGGCATACAAAACCCCCGGGCACACGGACTCGCTCACCGAACCAGCAAAGCACCAACTTTCTATAGACACCCACTTGGCACCACATTTGGTGCAAACCCACGACAGTGGGTGCAACCACATTCCGGATGGTCCACGTGAGAGCCCAATGTCGTCAGACCACAGTACAAAGAGCGCCGGACCCTGCAGCTGCGGGAGATCTTCGCTGAGTCCACTGCGGCTGCATCCGCCTGCCGGGCAATCGGGCTTGGGCCCTGGCAGGACTCAGACCCTCCATCCCCGTGGACCCCAAGTCCATGTGCAGATGAAAGGGGGTTGGGCTTGGCCTGATCTTGAACCCTGGGGTCTGTCTACATGCAGCGTAAGCCCAAGTCCTGTGGCTGTCAGTGCCACCTCTGCACACGGACCTGGGTTCTTCGGGCAGCGCTCCCTTTATTACCCCAGAGACGTGCTTCCCAATCACTGCACTGCTATTCAACCATCTTTTATTCGTATAGAGCCCTTCCTCGGGGACAGCCAATGAGCTTCCAGGTATTTCATGTGCATCAGCCATTAAAGTACAGCACAACAAAAGCAGAGGTGGCTTTGGGCTCGGGAGGTCTAGGGTCAGTCACCAAGTCCCTGGTCAGCTAAGTGCTCTGTGCCTGGGTTTCCTGCCTGTAAAAGGAGGATCCATTGGATCTGCTTAGGGCTGGGGTCTCCCCCGCTGGACTGTGGGTCCCTGGCTCAATGAGGTGTCTCAGTGATAGCTAACAATACAAAGGAAACAATTGCTAGTTCCTTCTGGCTCTGTCGCCCACTCAGCAAATAAGCACCCTGGAGAGGCTTATCCGTCGGCAGCTCCTTTTCCGGTGACATTATTACTGAGTTAGTAACACTCCTTTCGTGTGCAAGCTTCGCCTCCGTGCAAGATGGAGCCTCCTTCGAGGGAAATCCCTTCCAAGGGCTTTATGAGAAAGCAGAGCTGAATACGTTCCCTGCACCAGAGCAAAATCCCTGCCACGGTAACTCACTCCCTTGTCTGACGGGATGGGGGAAGCCGAGCACTCTGCCCACTCCTGTGGGGCAGCGTCTGCCAGGACAGCCCCGGGGCATTGATACACTCGCACGAGCCCCCCGCACATTCACTTCAGGGTTGCTTGGAGGCGGCCGTCAGCATTGGCATGAGTTCACACTCCACCGGACTCGTTAGAAAGTAGCTTAAGAGTGGGGACCGACCAGAAGGCCAATGGCTTCTGCAGGCTCCGGCCCTTCTTACTGCTCAGCAGCTTGGCGATCTGGTGCCCAGAACAGCACTAAAGCACAACAGCTTGTCCAGGGCCCCGGCACCCCCAAGCCCTGCTGCACATCCCAGCTGCCAGGCCAGGGCGCACAGGTCAGCATCCCCGGGGAGCCCAGACGCCTGCCAACTCCAGAAATGCTGACTCATGGGCTTCGCCCCCAGGCGTCCTGCGCTGAGGGTTCAAGTTCAAGTCGCACCCGAAGACCTTTCCCACTGAGCCTTTGGCTCTTGCCTCTTTAGTCCCAGCTACCTGCCTTGAGCGAGTTTCTCTGCTGTGGCCCAGAACTCACACGCCAGTAGAGGGAGGTGCTGGAAAGGAGGGTGAGGGTGGCAGCTGTGCATGAATACCCTGCGTGCAAGCTCAGAGCAGGGACCGGGCCATACAGGTAACTGGACACGCGCGGAGGGGACCCTGGGGCAGGACCTGCTGCTGGAACGACACGGCTTGTCTCTGTATCAGCCCCAGAACTCGGGAAGTAAGCAGAGATGCACAGACACAGGCTCTGGGCTCAGGAGCTCAGCAGGCCCTTCTCCGCCCCAGCCAGACCCACCCTCGGGACACGTATCGGCGGAACCACCAGAGAAGCAGGCAGGCCTGGCGCAGCCAGCCCCATGTCTCCGGTGGGTGTGAACAGGCGCTCCCGGCCAATCGCTGCACGGCCTTGCACAGGGCATCGGAGCACAGTCACTGGTGGGCACTGAGCTAACACCGACGGCAGAATCTTCCCCTCCGTGCTCAGCACGGTTCTCAGACCGGCAAATAGTCTGGCTGCCCCAGGGAGGTCTCTGTCTATGGTGATGAGCTGGAACCGGAACGCCCTCTTGAGAGATCCCTCTGTTCATCTGCCCCTCACCCCCTGGAAAAGCCTCTAGTCACAGCTGCCTGCACACAGTGCCAAATACCAGTCCCTGCCTTGCCACCCTGCCTATCGCCCTTACATCCCCCGCTGCCGCACTCCAGCTTGGCATCTGCCCATTTACCTGGGAGGCCTCCTCCATTCTTGCCTTATGGACGCAGACAAGTTTTGCTGCAAGCAACGTGTATAACCTACAATTTCTGTAGCACACAGCTGGAGGTTAGCCCGTTTTTAAAAAGGCTCTAACAGTGACCCCACAAATGAGAGCCAAAGAAGTCTAACTTCAGGACCGAGCAAACTGGTTGAAACTATCGTAAAGAACAGAATCGTCAGACACAGAAGAACATCATTTGTTGGGGAAAAGTCAACATGTACTTTGTCAAGGGAAATCCTGCCTCACCAATCCAGTAGCTCTTTAAGGGGGTCTACAAGCATGTGGACAAGGGGGATCCAGTGGACACAGTGTACTTAAATTTCCTGAAAGCCTTAGGCAAGGTGCCTCGCCCAAGGCTCCTAACAAAAGCAAGCAGTAATGCAGGGGTCTGCAGCCTATGGCTCTAGAGCCAAATATGGCTCAGTATGGAACCAAATGTGGCTCTTTTGTCACTCCCAAAACACACACAACTTTTTAAATTAAAATGAAAAATTAATTCCAAATTTTAAAAATGCGTCATTATTTATTTCACCTTGAACTGTTCATTCTAACAACCATTCATCCTCTCCACTCATTGGGGGCTATGCATATTCTCTTGTGTATTTGATTGGACAAGAAATCTTTCAGTCATCATACGTGATGGTGAGCTCCGTAATCCCCTACAGTAAAAATGGCGAAGAGAAAGAGAGTTAACAGGTACTGACATTTCAAAAGGAGTATCCATTTGTGGATAGGTCTGGATCTCCACACTGTCTCATTTGTAGAGAGAGACTGTTCGCAAGCAAACAAACAAAAAACAGCGAGTTTCATGACAAAACATGCAGCATTTGCTACAAAATACCCCGAGTAACGCATGAAGGGAAAAAAAAAAAAAAAAAGCCTGAGAGGAGTTACAGCAAAATATGAACATTGAACAAAACAGCCTGCTGGCATGGTTAAAAAAAAAAGAGTGGGAGCTTAAACTCCACAAGTTTTTCAGGCTCATACAGCATTATTCAAGAGGGGAGGCCTTTCACAGATGTGGATTACACAAAGAGATGCATGCTAAAAATTAGTCATGAACTATTTGATGAGTTTCACAACAAAGACAAAATCTTACGGAAAATTCAAAATGTACCATTATCAGAAAACCAGTTCACAACAGAGCTCTGAAAATGGCCCATCAAATCGACATGGAACAAATGCAAAATTTGAGTATAGCTACTTATTTTTCATTTGCTTTGGACAAGACAACTGACACAGTGATGTTAATCAGTTGTGTACTCTGGGACAACGTATTTATGGCAATGCTATGCACAAAGAAATGACTGAGATATTACCAATGACAAATCAAACAGGGGTGAAGACATCCTTAAAACTGTGATGAGCTTTGTAGATGGGAGAGAAATACCATTGGATCATCTTGTGTCTGTCTGTACGGACGGTGCACCTCGCATGGTCAGCAAATACTGGGGATTCCTTACTCTTCTCCCAGAACAGCTGAATCGCCCGCTTGTGAACTTTCATTGCCTTGTGCAAGAGGAGGCACTTTGTGCACAATCTTGTGGAACTGAACTTGGAAACATAATGGGACTGGTCGCTCATATTGCCAATTGGATTCTTGCCCGAGCTCTTAATCGCTGTCAATTTCAGTCACTGCTCAAGGAAGTAGACTTCGAATACCCCAATCTACTAATGCACAATGTTCGCTGGCTATTTCGTGGCAAAGTTTTGTCTCGTGTTGCCATCTGCATTAATGAGATTAAGTCCTTTTTGGCTATTAAGGGTGTCAAACGCCCTGAGCTTTCAGACTGTGACTGGTAGCTCAAGTTTGACTCTTTCATTGACATTACTGGTCATTTGAATGCGTTGAAACGTAAGCTACAAGGGCAAGGAAATACAGTCTGGACGCTGCAGCAGGCAGTTTTTTAATTTGAGTCAAAACTGACTGTCTTCATCAAAAATACCGACACGGGCATTCTGGCACATTTTGAAAGATCATGAATGCTTTATGAGTCATATCAGAAAGAGAATCCAAACAACAGCCTTGATTTGCAGCAGCTTGCTGGGTTTGTTTCTGGGCCACTGCTGGCATTCAAGTCTCATTTTGTTGACTTTTGTAAGCACAGTGCTCTGTTTAAGTTTAAGATTTGTCCACATAAAGTGTTGGACAGTCATTCTAGGCATCTTAGTCAGAGATTTAGAAATGGAAATAGCAGATTTCAAGGAATCCGATATCTGGGTGGGCAAACTCATCAAGCTGAATTCTGATTTAGAACACCTTGCTTCACAACATGCAGAATTGGCGAAATTACACCAGTGGACTGACATGAAGAAATTGGAGCATGATGATAATCTGATTCTGCAATTTCAGAAAGAACGTCCTATCACATACAACACCATGCAGAATGTCAGCGTGGCCTTGCTGTCAATATTTGGCTCCACCTATGTGTGAGCAGGCTCTCTCTCATTTGAATCACTTCAAAGGTAATTTGCACACAAGACTGACAGAAGACAGCCTGAATGTGTGCATGAAGCTGAATTTGACCAGTTGTGATGCACATACATTTCAAAGAAATGTGCAATAAGATGTATCAGCAGAAGTCCCACTAAATAAAGTCCTCGAGTACAATGTTTCGTTTATGCTATTATTAATCCTGTCAATTATTAGGTCATATTAAGTTGTATATTTTCAGTCATGCAAATGGACATTCTTGTACTGGCTCTTTGTTGACCACCTGTTCTGAATGTTGATGTAGTTTGGCTCTTTTGTGTGAAAAGGTTGCTGACCCCGGCAGTAATGGGATAAGAGGGAAGGTCCTTTCATGGATTTGAAACTGGTTAAAAGACAGGAAACAAAGGGTAGGAATAAATGGTCGGTATTCAGACTGGGGAAAGGTAACTAGTGGTGTCTGTTCTTGAACGAGTCCTATTCAACATATTCATAAATCGACTGAAATAAAGCGTAAAAACTGAGGTGGCAAAATTTGCAGATGACTCAAAACTGTGCAAAATAGTCAAGTCCCAGGCAAAATGTGATGAGTTACAAAAAAATCTTACAAAACTGGGTGACAGTGAAACAAAATGGTGAATTTTAGTGTTGATAAATGCAAAATAATATGAATTGCGAAATATAACTATAATACAAAATGATGGTGTCTAAATTAGCCATTATCATTCAGGAGAGATCTTTTGGACTCACTGTGGATAGTTCTCTCAATGTGCAGCAGCAATCGAAAGAGCAAATAAAATGTTGGGAATCATTAAGAAAGGGACCAATAATAAGACAGAAAATATCTTCTTGCTTCTATATAAATCCATGGTACATGCACACCTTGAATACTGCGTGCAGAAGTGGTCGCCTCTCAAAAAAGATATATTGGAATTGGAAAAGGTTCAGAAAAGGGCAACACAAATTATTAGGGGTAGAGAATGGTGTTCATATGAAAAGAAATTAATAAGACTAACTTTTCAGCTTGGAAAGGAGACAACTAAGGGAGGATATGATAAAGGTCTATGAAATCATGACGGGTGTAGAGAAAGTAAATAAGTGTTATTTATTGCTTCTCGTAACACAAGAACTAGGAGTCACCAAATTAAGTAATAGGCAGCACTTTTTAAATAAACAAGCAAAGGGAAGTTTTTTCTTCATGCAGCGCACAGTCAACCTGTGGAACTCCTCACCAGAGGATGTTGTGAAGGCCAGGACTTTCACAGGGTTCAAGAAAGAGCTAGATAAATTTGTGGAGGTTAGGTCCATCAATGGCTATTAGCTAGGATGGGCAGGAATGGTGTCTCTAGCTTCTGTTTGTCAGGGAATGGGAGACAGGGGAGGGATCATGTGAGGATTCCCTGTTGTGTTCCCTCCCTCTGGGGCACCTGGCATTGGCCACTGTGGGCAGACAGACACTGGGTAGACGGACCTTTGGCCTGACCCAGTCTGACTACTCTTATGACGACCCCAACTTTTCCTTTAGCTCTGAAAAGCTCCTTCCTTGACCTCCAGGGTGCTCCTCCTCCCGGCCGGGGTCAGCGCTGGACAGCCTCTGGCCATGCCAACCAAGGCTTGTCTTCTGCGGCAGACAACTGCTCTGCAACACCATCTTGAGACCAGTGTGCTCTGCCTGCTCGGCACCCATCTCTTCCTTTAGCACCAGCCACAGGAACCGCCCTTCCGGCTGCCCGCACAGAGATACCCAGGGACCGGCGGGCAAGAGAAACGGAGCAGTTCTGTTTGCAGAGCCACTTGCTCATCTGTCTGACTGGACCCCCAGGAGAGACACCTGGCATCCAAGGGGCTGTGAGCCTCACGCTCAGCTCCCCCCACAACCCCCGACTCTGGCAGAGCCCGGCAGCATCCCTGCCTCTCCTGGCCCACCCAAGAACCCACCTCAGCATTTGCCACCAGCAAGAAACCTGCTACCTCGTCTCTCACAGCAAGTGAGCTGCAGAACACTCCCCAGCCTCCGACCGCTGCAGAACAGGTTGAGATTCGCCCTCCCCCCTCAGCTACTCGCACTCCTGCGGTGGGTCCCCTCAAATCCCTTTCTCCCCCACTCCACCCTTCCCAGGCCACCTGCCCTATGCCAGGTGACTGCTGGGGAGCTCCGGACCCCGAGGCAGGGAACGAGGCGCCTCATATCTGTCGCCACGGCAGCAGGCAGGGCTGCCAGTGCACCAATGGCTCCAGACTCATGTGCCCAGCCATCGTTCCAGATGAACACAGCTTTCTCGGTCCCGGCATCCTGAGGCTACAGCCCTCTTGGGAGGGAGAGAGCAGTGTCTCCTTCCTCCTGCTGGGACCCAAAGGGCTTGGGGCAGGACGGGAAGAGAAGGCGAGACAGAGAAGGGGCAGACAAGTGGAAGGCGAGGAACGAGCAGTGCCCGAATGTGGGGTGTGACACGACAATTAGAGATGGTGACCGAAGGGGCAGGGATGAGTGAGTGGAACGCAGGGAGGACGAGGGCAGAAGAGGATCAGATTAACCTGACCCTTGGCAATCATTTGTTCTGCTTATTGGAGAGGGAGAGAGAGGAGGGATACTGGCTGCGTCACGTGGCCAGAGGTTCCTGGGGGAACCCGGACAAGAAAACAACGGCCCTGCAACGACCCACTGAATGGCCATTCACAAGAAGAGAAATACAGAGCCCAGCGCCGAGCTCTCGGGGCAGCGAGGGAAGTCACAGAGCACCAGGCACTGTGTGCAGAGTCCTCGGCTTAGGAACCGGTAACCTCGCCCGGGACACGCTCCTTGCACCGTTTCCTGTCGTCCCGTCTCCACCGAATTGGGCTGCTGAACCTGACACCTGCAATGCCACATTTCACGTCTAACAATCGGCCTCAGGCTCCCACAACAGACTGGCCTGCCCGGCACTGGTGGTGCTAGAATCCAGGGAGACCCTCTTTAGCGTGTGTGTGTGTCTGTCCCATGCACAGTGCTGGTGCCACAAAACCCCTCACAATCACAACAGAAATATCCCCCGGCAGGAGCACCCTTCACACGCAGGTAGGTTAGAATGTCATTGGTGTGTCTTAGAAGCCAAGTGACGACGCCCCCACCTCCAGGCGGGACCCTCGGTGTGAGCAGAACAGGACAACACGCACACAGCAGACAACAGGAAGTGCAGCCAGCAAGTGTGGCCACTGTCGCTGGCATTGGACACACATTAACTACGGAGCTAAGCCGTGGGCAAGGTGTTTCGTACAAGATGGCGAAGTCAGACCGACGCGCTGCCCCAGGGAGCTGAGCACGTTTGGCTGCTGGCACAGCCGAGATTTCGGAAGGAGCTGCTTTGCTATTTAGAACCCAAGTATTCTACGGGAGCCTGTTGGTTTGCAAATCTGCCTTTCCTCGCGACACGGCGATGCCCGCAGCACACACGCACCGCCAGGCCGCAGCGGGGACCATATCGGAAACAATTGTTTTCCCTGCTAAGTCTGGTGCCTCTCAGGAAGCATCGGCTGTCAGGTCTGCCCTGCCCAACAACACATCATAATAGGTCTGCGCACTGTGCACAATCTGCATTACTAGGGAAATATGCATAATCGCTCAAGCAAAAGCAACAATCACTTACTGACAAATCACAGCGTGGCCCAGGAGAACGTGCTGACCCGCTGCCGGAGCTGACGCAGACATTGTGTCTGGAACTGGGGCGCTTGGCAATTGCACTGACAACGGGACGGTTGACATCAGACACTCACCCGCAGCCCAAATAAAGGACTGACCTGGTCCCTTCCCCTTCCCAAACAGCAATCCAAGCTATCTTCCAAAGAAAAGAACACAGATGTAAAATAATCCGGATATGCTGGGAAGAAAATGTCTGATGGCGCGGCCCTACGGTTTTCTCAGCCCTCATCTGGTACATTGCACTTTTCAGGAGCAGTGACGTCATGAGGGAGGGAGTTCCACCGGCCATCCGGGAGCAGCACCAGCCAGCCCCGCATGCCACACAAGCCTGCGTGCGTGTGCCAGGCATCAGAGTAGGATCAACTGTCATCCCCCGCTGCATTGACCGGCAGCACGACTCTAGCAGAGCAGGCCAGCAGGTTTGTGAGGCACCATTAAGCAGCTGGGGACCTGTCAGGCTGGGAACAATGGGGATTTGCAGGGTTCATGACAACTCTCTAATATTCTCTATTATCCAAGGTCAGTGCCCTGCGTGGAGGCACCAGGCAGTGTGGAGCAGTGGGCAGAGCTCTAGCCCAGGATTCTGCTCTTGTGTTTGCAACTGGCGAGGTGGGCGAGTTACAGCATCTTTTGCCCCCGGGTCTGACTGTGCCCCATGGATGATTCACACTCCGCCACGCTTCTGTGGTGTGTCTGAGCTCACTGTCCTTTTTTAACACCAGGCACTCTCGCTCACCCATCTTATTCTGTAGACGGCCAGGGTTTGTGCTCACGCCCCTTCACTAGCGCAGGGCGGCAGGAGCGCTGCGGGGAGCTGGGATTGTTACTCGGCACACAGGCGAGTGGGCAGAAGGCAGGTAGGAAGGTCAATGGGGGAACCGAACGTAATTCATCCCGCAGCTTCCACACGAGTCCTCGCTCGCCGACCGGCTCCCTTGCCCCGCCTGCCAAGGGGGCAGAGCCTGGATGCTCAGGCTGTTCCAGGGCCAAGGACGCCGCTCAGAGCGGTGAGATGAACAGACAGAGAACGCCCTGCTGCCGGATGGGGCAGTACACTGAAACGCCGGGAGCAGGGGCGACCGGGCACAGGCTCCGAGGGAGCGCCGGTCCCGCAGGGCGCGGGGCACAGGACAGGCTCGAGGTGCCGAATGGGAGGACGCTCTCTGCAGGCACCCCCTCCCCGACAGCTTCTGTGGGCTGCAGGTCCCAGCCATGGAGTTGGCACTCAGGAAAGGGGGGGGGCTGCTGCCGGGCCACCTCTCCCCCAGGAGCAGCAGGGACATGGAGCCACCTGAAGGGCACACCGGGAGTGAGAACTCCCCCCCCGCCGGCTCGGCCCACAACAGCCGCACTAACGACTGGAGCTTGCTGGTTGGTGAATGTGGGATAAAGGGGTGTTTCCTGTCTGCCCCTTTACAGACGCATTCCCAGAGGGCAGGGGTACCAGAGCAATGCCTATCCCCAGGGGTCGCAGTCACACTGGCACCTTTGCTGGAGAATCACAGGGAATTCACCCCGAAGCCCGTCACACCCCAGAGCTGCACTGATGCACGGGAGTTTGCACATCTCCACCCAAATCTCCGGGCTGGTACCTGCATTTCTAATACCCCTGCCCTGTGTACACTGCCCAGGAGAGGCACAGGAAGTCTAGTAGAATGGGAACGCCCTCGGACAACGTTTTCAATCAGAAAATGCCAAGTCATCAAAAGAATTCTCCGCTCCAGATGGGATTTCTGCCCCAAATAACCGAATGAGACCCAGGGAGAGTCTGACCGAAAGGTTAGTCACTGGGAGACCTAAACTCCAGCGGGTGCTGACGCTGGTAACTGCCATGGCCCCCGGCTATTATGGGTGTCTCCTTTTTCGTTAAAAAATTCAAAATGTCCTGATGTCATTCTGCCCTGAAATTCTGTAGCTGTGTTTTTCCTCAGGGAGCAATGGGAATCCCTCCACTTGGCCTAGGAACCTGGAGGTTGCATTTGTTTTCAGTCCGGCTCATCACCTGTGGAAGATCTTTGCTATGAACTGAAGCTTGACGTAGAACTGATGGCCCATCCCAACAGCGGATCTGTACCAGAGACTTGATTTAAACCAGCAGATCATTCCAATTCTGCTACAAGCCTGCTGCAGGAACTTTGCAACCTTTGATTCCTTTAATCGTCCTCCCTCCCTCCCTCCCGATTTTAGATACTCAGGGATTGGCCAGCAGAGTGGTGTTGGCTGACATCCAAGTGGTAAATTGCCCTTTGGGATCAGATCCACCTCTCAGACCTGGCGAGATGCTTTCCCCTACCTCTCCCCTGCCCAGTGGTGGTGACCCGGTAGAACTGGCATGTCTGGAGGGAGCCGTTAGTACAGACACTTGCTAGCCAGCGCGGTGAACAGACGTGCTGCTTGTGACTGGCTGGTGCCTTACAGCGGAGCACCCCCAGGCTTGGGCTGCAAGCAGCCCTGTCTCTGCGCAATTGCCCTGAACTGACCCTCTCGGCGGCACTCCCAGAACCCTCCTGTGTGACCAGAGAACAGCCAGTGGGCCTCAGAGCCCAGAGACAGAAGGCAGCAGCCCCTGAGCGGGAGGGCTGGCGGGCCCATGGGAGGCCAGAGGAACGGCCCTCACTCGGGACACGCTGTTCCCTTGACATTTCTGCCATTCTGATTCAGATGCCAGAAGAAAATCTGGATCTGGCCAGTTGGCAGGAGCTGGGTCGGAAGCCCAGCTCCGGACTTGCTCTGGCCCGGTTCTGCATCCTGACACCGCCGGGTCATGCCAGCTTGTCACCGATTGACCTAGCCTGGGATTACTTAACGAACAGAGACTGCCCTCCGTGCTCTAGTGGTGTAATCCACTAATGGGCTTAGCAGCCAGAGTCCCCCGGATGCCCCGCCCCCTGCATGCGTGAGCCAGAAAAGTCCTGTGGGAAGAGCCGCTGCCCCACTGCCTCGGCGCCTGCGTGTGCAGTACTGATCGTATCAAACCGAATGGAATAGGGCTTTGCTTTGAGCTGTGCCAGGGATAAGCTGGCCTCAGCCTGCATCATGCAAATAGCTGGCATCTGGGCGTTTGGCAAAAACCAACCAAAACAACTTTCCAGGGCTGGCGGAGGGGTCTTCCAGCAGATGGGCGCCAGCCCGAGTCACTGACTGAAGAGAAACATTTTCTGCAGGACAGAAGTGTCCGGTTCTGGAGAGAGGCGGCCGACAGCCAAGACGTACTGGTACTTCATTTCTGCACGCTCCATCAGCGCACTGATGCTACACATGCTTCTCCACCGGGTATTCAAGTGCGATGCCCACTCTTTGCACGTGACGGAGGGAAAGGCTCCTGCTGCTGGTCAGGTTCATTCACCTTTCAGCACACGACATTGGCTGTTCGTATCGGCCAGTACGCGGACGTGATCTGCTCCCGGGACGATACGCGGGCTCCTCCCCCGAGCTGCGTTCCTTTCGTTCCACCGACACCAATCCCCCAGGAGAAATGCGCTGCAAAGCGACCCGCTATGATTTATGTGAGCACCCTAACGCGGTGACCCTCCACGCCTGTCCTGCCTCCTTCCCACTCTGAATGCTTCTGACATACATCAAGGAAGCATCACTGACCATCAGGGGACCATCTGAATATCGGATTCCATGTACGCCCAGCTTGGCAATGAGTCTACCTCGGCCTGTTTGGGGAGTCCTGACAGCATTTCACTGGCCAGGATTTCACCTCTGATTTTATCCTGGTGGTTATCTTAATGGAGCAGATTCATTTCAAATACAGTAGAACTAGATGGACATGGGCTTTCTCATTGCTGCCTACAAGGAGTTCTGTATACTTAGTTCAGCTGTTTGTCTCTATCAATAAGAGCTTAACCGATAGCAAAAAATACAAAGCAGACCCTTAAATAACATGAAGGTGGTGACACAAAAGAGCAGAGCTCATGCTGACAATGCAGCCTGACTGACAGCCCGAGAAACAAACAGTCGTGTGCCGTAGACTCGTGCTTGCTTCAGGGTGCCACCGTAATAGAAAAGCTATTTCAAAATATTTGTTTAATGAATTTTCTTGGAAATCGTTGGCAATTTACGGCTATTTACAAACCATCTGTTATTTTTAGGAGTGACCTGAACTTCCGCCTGGTAAACAGAATGGATAGAAAGCTTCGCATGCAGGGCTATTAATCAGCAGCCCTTTCTGAGATGGAAATTCATTTAAAGGAAAATAAATACATGAATGAAGCTTTTTCTATAAAGCCGTTTCAGCAAAACTGTTTTTGAAATCAAAATCCCTGCATCCTACATT
>CM057848.1:434897-445876 GCA_030068395.1 Apalone spinifera | reverse complement strand
TCATCCGTCCCGCCTAGACATCACAAGTTCGGCTAAGAAGCTAACAGCAATATGTCCATTTTGGGGACTTCCAGCCTGTTTATGTTGGCTCATTTAGCTTGTTAGGAATAACTGCCTGTATTAATGATAATATGTTTAATTGGCAATGGGCGGAGATACTGTGTAGCTGTCTTAGACCATTGGCTTATGTGCTTATCTCACTTCCGCTGCTAGACCTATCCAATCACTTCTCCCCCGCCCATCTGCTACCTATATAATCTAATGTATGTTTTGGTTAAGTTAGTGCTCACCTGATGAGTACTCCACCAGCTGTGTGAACCAATAAATCCTCTGCTTGTTTTCACCTGCACCCAGTGTGTCCAAGAAATTATTCCCTACACTCTTAAATATCTAGAACAATAGAATCATATAATCCTATGAGATGGAGATTCCACAACTTCTCTAGGCAATTTATTCTGACAGGTAGGAAGTTTTTCCTAATTTCCACTCTAAACCTCCCTTGCTGCAGTTTAAGCCCATTGCTTCTTGTTCTAGCCTCAGAGGCCAAGGAGAACAATTTTTCTCCCTTCTCCTTGTGACACCCTTTTAGATACCTGAAAACTGCTATCATGCCCCCCTCAATCTTCTTCTTTCCAAACTAAGCAAGCCCAATTCTTTCGGTCTTCCTTCTTAGGTCATGTTCTCTAGACCTTTAATCATTTTTGTTGCTCTTCTCTGGACCTTCTCCAATTTCTGCATGTCTTTCTTGAAATGTGGTGCCCAGAACTGGACACAATACTCCAACTGAGGCCTAATCAGCACAGAGTAGAGCGGAAGAATGACTTCTCGTGTCTTGTTCACAACACTCCCGTTAATGCATCCCAGAATCATGTTTGCTTTTTTTGCAACAGCATCACACGATTGGATCATATTTAGCTTGTGGTCCATTAAGACCCCTAGATCCTTTCCTGCCGTACTCCTTCCGAGATAGTCGCTTCCCATTCTGTATGTGTGAGACTGATTGTTCCTTCCTAATTGGAGCACTTTGCATTTGTCCTTATTAAACTTCATCCTATTTACCTCAGACCATTTCTCCAGTTTGTCCAGATCATTTTGAATTATGGCCCTGTCCTTCAAAGCACATGCCTCCCCTCCCAGCTTGGTATCATCTGCAAACTTAATATGTGTACTCTCTATGCCAATATTTAAATCGTTGATGAAGATATTGAACAGAGCCGGTCCCAAACCAGACCCCTGTGGAACCCCACTTGCTATGCACTGCCAGCAGGATTGTGAACCATTAATACCAAAGACTGTGCTCCCAGAGATGTGCCTGGGAAACCCGTTCCAATGACCTCTGCTCCTGGGTGCCCCACGGGAGCCTGGGCCTGGCTTCCAGAAGCCTGGTACCCAGCAGAACCAGTGCTCTGCATTGTCCAGAGTCAGGTGGCAAGGCAAAGGCCTGTGTGCAGGGTACTTTTGGAACTGGGCGGGGACAAACGCCTTCTCCACGGCAGAATACGTCGGTGCAGCCTGCTCCAGCAGTTGCAGGGCAGAGGGTCTCTCAGCGCAGCGACCTCGGTTCAAGCCCCAGCCAGGGAGGCGTTTCCTTTGGCCTGGTGGGATGTACGCCTGTCTGGACACTGGGCCGGAGCCTTGGACCTTACCCCTACACGTCCGCATCATTCGATAACAAGCGAATGAGAGCACGGCGTCAGTCCCCTCGGTACCCCAGGAAAGCACCATGCAAAGGCCAGCGGGGCTCCCACCTTCTCTTTCAAGCAGCCAGGGTCATCGGGGAGAACGCGCGGGCCGAGCTGGTGGCTGAGACGTGTCCCGGTGCTTGTCAAAGCTACTCTGCAATGTGTGTTCACAGGACATAAGATCGGGCTGGTGCTGTCACTGTCCCGACCCTGAAGTCAGAGTCCTGCTGTGCGGCTTTGCACTGCGTGGGACGCTGTGGTGCCTGGGCGACCGGCTCCAGCGATGGCCAGCCACGGGCTGCACACTGACGAGAGGGACGTCTGCTGTGACGATGTGGTTTGAAATTCTGGGAGCCACAGAATGGCCTGCACCTCAGACGGCAGAGACTTTCCAAAGCAGATGCAGCATTGCGCGGGTGCGGCGCGCTCCGTTGCCATTGCTCATGACGCAGGATGTGACTGACTAAAGACAGTTTTATTTTTCCTGCTGACCACTCTGATTTCTTCACCTCCCGCAGGCTGGCGTGGCACTGCCTGTAACCACCTCCTGGAAGGGGACGTGGCGAAATGGTGCAGGGAGTGTAGATTCTCTTTGCACAGAAAGAGCATCTCACAGTCACCAACTTGGAGCGAGCTCAGGGGGAAAGGCAGGGTGTAATCCAAAGCCTATTAGCAGCATTAGGCGCTGGTTAAGGAAATTACTCTCCCATCTGTCTTGCTTATGCAACAGGGCAGTGAGCCAAATCTCAGCCCTCTTGTGTAACACGGATGGGGTGAATTCTGCCCCGCTCTCAGCGTCCCCTGTCTTGCCCCACAGCATGGCATTTGCCTGGAGCACAGGCCAGGGCCTGTCTTCTCCGGACTGTTGGAAAGCAGAACGCCAGGTCAAACCTGGGGGCTATTGGGTTAATATCCTGGCTGAGAATGTCAGTAACAGCTTCCAGTCACCCCCAGGCAATAGCGTTGGAAGCAGAGATCTGAAACACATGCAGCCCAGTGTAAACGGTATTTAAAATACTGTGTGAAGTCATTTTGAAGCCGAAGGCATTAGGTAGCAGATCTGCCAGTATCTCTCCCTGCTGCCGGGCCATGCCTGGGAGTGTGGCAGTCACTGGGGGGTGGAAGAAAAGGCAGCTGTTTAATATCTGCCCGACAGTGTCACGCGGTGAGGGGCGACCTAGGCTAGCGAATGGGCTGCGTCAGCGGCCCCTTTCATCTCCGTGGGCTGCCCTAACCAAGGCGCTCTCCCGGCATAGGGCACTTGCGCCCCTAGAATCGGCAGGGGGTGCCACGTGAACCCTAACAGTGCTGTGATTGGCTGTGAGAGCCCTGTGCTCCCTCTGCAGCCAGCGTGTGCAATGAGCTCACCCCTCACATCCCATGTCCTTGCTTTCTGCCTGTGTCACTTTAGTCTTCCCGGTGGGGGAAACTGCGTGGACAGAACCCAGCAGAATCTAGCGACCCTGCACTTGGACCAGCAGTGAACAAAACGGCTCATGGGCCTCTGATCATGTAAACTCTCATTTCATTGATCAACCCGTCAACTGATTAAACGGGGGGCGGGGGCGGCTCCAGCCTGCTGGGCTGGAGTGAACCCCCCCACCCACCATGGCCAACCTGCCAGCTCCCAGTCTGTGTGGGATGGGAGTTGGCAGCCTCGTGTGGGGCTGGAAGCAGCAATGGGGGGAAAGGGCTGGGATCTGGCAGCCCCTCTCCTCCACTCCCCTGCTGTCACTTCTGTCCCCTCACCCCCCAGCTGAAGGCATGCAGTTCACTGCTCCAGCTGGAGGGGAAACACTGCTTTCTGGGCAGGCGGGATCTTCAGCCGATGGGTTTGGTCAGCAAAAGTGTCAGCCAACTGTGTTTACACTGCCTGCCTGTTAGCCATAGGACTGTGTTGGCAGAGTGGTGTCCTTAAAAGCTGGGCAGTGTAGGCACACGCTTGGTCTGCACCTTCCCTCCTACGACCGACTGATGAATGGATTTTACTTGCCAATTGTCTGAGGGCCGTATGGTGGGCCTGATTCTGTCAGGCTTGGGACCACAAGCAAGGCGTGGGGTTTGCTGTTGCACTTTGATAACCTCCAGCGGTACAAAGAGCCTTTGCATGAAACAGATGGTCAGTGATATGGGCTTTGGTTAGGGCTGTGAGCGTGTTTGGCTTCTACCTTATAGGGTAGGGGAGGTGCATGTATATAGTCAGGGAATTACCAGAGCCTTTCCTGAATACCAAGTGCTGCACATATTCCCATCCATGTGTCCCCACTTCCTTTTTCTAAATTCATATTCCGCCCCTCCCCCACACACAGACACACACCATTGCTGACCCAAATGTGATCAGGCTGTGGGTTCTGCAAGGCAGTGCTAGGGATTTCCGAGCGCTTTGCTTTCTGCCAAGGCCTACAGAGGATGGCAGCTTGCACCAGGCATTTGTTCCAGGTTCTCTCTTTCCACCTCAGATATCAAAGCCACAGCAGTGATGGAGCCGGGCACCGCACAGGGCTGTGCTCTTCAGGCTGGTGGGCAGGATCCATCCTGGGACCTCCTTGTGTGAGCTGCACAGGTCTCAGCATGGCTGCACCAGGCTCTTCAATCGTTAGGTGGTCTAGGACCCACTGGAGGGAGGTGGAGCCACTGGTGGGAGGCAGATCCATGGAGCAAAACAGAGGCCTCACCAACAGGTAGGTTACAATAGCAGTTACCCATTGGGAGCCAATGGTTTTGGCATATGTCAGGCAGCACAGCTCCCTTTGAAGTGGCCTTACTCCTGTGGAGACTGCAGGAAGCAGAAAATTGTTCCTTAAGGCTTGTAGCTAGTTCTTGTGAAAGGTGCCCTGTCTGCCCTCAGCCTGCTGGGCTTGTCCCTCACCTTTGCCTGGACACTGGCACGCAGACAGACAGCAGGCCACAAGTCTGACGTGCAGGCAGTGACACGTTTACTGGGCTCAGCCAAGCACGTGTATCCATCGCTGTGATCCCGAAGCACATTGTCCCCCTGTGACGGACCGGGCTGGGTCTGGGCACCGCTGAGGACGTCCGCTCAGGGCAAACTGCTCAAAACCAGGGCTGCTTGAACCCCTCGACTGGAGCCCTTTCCCAAAGAGGCCACGAACCAGTCACACAGAGCAGTCCAGCTGCCAAACTGGCCAGCAGGAAGCCTCATGAGCAAAACCCCTCACACAACCCAGCTCTCCCTGTGCCACAATCAGCCCCGGGCCTGCACACAGGTGAGGAGTTACAGAACCCGATCTCACCTACCCCAACGGGTCCTCCCAAAAAGAACCAGCCACAGATCCCTGGTCAATTTATACTTTGGATCTTACCCACAAGAGCACGCTGGGCCAATCGTTTAGAATCTAAAATCTAAAGGTTTATTAACAAAAGAAAGAAAGGCGGAGAGTGAGGTTGTTAAGGAGAATATGTCACATGCACCAGTCCCCCAGTTCTCGGTGCCGGCTCTCAGCAGAGGTGTTCCAAACTGCTAGCTTAGCAGTCTCTGGTGTCCATCCCATGTCGGGACGGGTCAGCAATCCTCCCCGGCTCGCTGTCCCTCGCGAGGCTGCATCTGGGATCAGTAGCAGAACTGAAGACAAGATGGAGTCGCCTCATGGCACTTTATATCCATTCCCGGTGTCTCCCAAGCCAGAGCGGTTCACGTGGCCAAGTGACCTGTCTTTGTTCCACATGCCGGCAGCCATTCTGCCCTGGCTGGTTTGCAGGTTTCCAGAACATTCCTCAGGTGTGTATTGGCTCTCTCAGAGTCATTCTCCTTGGGGCCATGCTAATTAGTATAGTCACTCTTGGATATTCCTTCTTTACAACAGGCAGTCCAGGCCCACTGCTCTGTCTCAGACAGAGAACATTCCCAATACCAGCCCAGAGCCCATATTGATAACTCCACATACAGACATCACACAAGTACATGAGTAGCATCCGTAGAATCAGTAGAACATAAGCTTTCATTTGACACCTCACATGGCCCCCTTTGTACCGAATTTGGGGCAAACACCCCTCACGGGCACAACAGTGCTCTATCTGCGCACTTTAAAATCCAATAACGTGACACCTTCTCCCTTTCTTAGCAGGCCCAGATATACCTGCAGTGCACGACCTGGCCCCACCCTTGCCAGGGACGGCCATGCTCTGGTTTGGAAGGTCTTGGGGCACCAGTAGCTGGGAGTGAGTTCGTGTTCTACCCAAGTCCTGGCGCTTCTTTGTCCTTCAGTGTTTCTTATGACTCCCTGACCTCCTACCCCCGCTCAACCGGTCCCACGCCTCCTGCGTCTCCCAGTTCAACTCTCCTGTCTTGGGAATGGGGCCTGCACCAGCCCAGGGGGAGAAGCTGAGGCCAGGAAATGAGAAGCCAGGGGCATTCTCCGTCAGCGGAAGGAGAGGAGCTGCTGTCCCACCATGTCCTTATGGCTTTAACCCCCAAGTGCTATATTAGATGTGGCTGAACCCAGATTGCCACAGTCCCCAAGTGTGGCATAGTGGGGGGGCTGTCTGCTCTGCATCCCGGCGTCCCCCTGTGCTGGGATGCGTGATTCCCACTGACTCACCCACATGTGGTGATGTGGTGTCAGTACCTTGCTGGTCACTGTGCTTGGGCTGTGAATGACCCCTACTGGCCTCTGCCTGTCCAGCGGGTGGGCTGCCTAGGTCACGTAGACAAAGACCCAATGGTCAGAGGAGTGGGGGCAGCGAGGGACCTAGGGGAGCGAGTGTTCGGGGGAAGGGTCAGTCTGGGGCTGGAACCATGAGGGAGACAGACTGGGGCTGAGGGCAAGGGGTGATGGGCCCTAACCCCCGGGGTCTGAAACACCCTGGCTCCGAATTCTGTAAACAATCCTGGAGGAGCAATAAAACCCCCTGTTCTACTGCTGGCAGAACCTGTTCTTGCTGCTACGGGGGTGCAGGATCAGGGGAACCCCGACCGCCGTCATCCCGAGTATTCGGTGAAGTCCATTTCTCAGTGTCCGCTGTCCGCAAGTGGCCAATGCTGCCTAAGCCCCGAGCATTATGGGGGCTGTGCGGATGGGAGCATGCAAGGAGTGAGGGAGCCACTCCAGCGTCCCTATAGCTTCTGTCTAGTCACAGCAGGCCTAGGACAGGCCTCCACGCAGGCTGTGCCTGAGCGGCTAGACACTGCCTTGCTAGCTCCTCTGCTTCTTAATTGGGTGCGGGAATAAGGGCTGCTCTGAGGCAGGGGTGGCAAGAGGCTGAAAATGCATTAGCCTTGGAAGCAGGGAAAAGTCTGCTCTGCTCACTCCCCTTTGCTTTCCAATCACTTACATGGGGTTAATCCTACACACAGCAGAAAGCTGGCTTTGGGTTCCAGCCCCTCGCAGGCACTGTCAGGCTGTGCACTGTGATATTTTCAAAGTGACAAGCAGGGAAACTTGAGGAGAAATGCAGATGCAGATGCCTCATTTGCATATGAAACCTGGACTAGGGACTGTTGCAAAGTTCATGTTGTTTTGTTTGCAAGCTTTGTAATTTGTGACTGTGGTGAAAAGGGACCCGCTGGCTGAAGACACTATAAATTGGATCTGATGTCTGAGAGTAGAAGTGTTGAGCACACTGATTGGTGAGATAAATGAATAAGGCTGGGGGGGGGGGGGGGAGAGGTAAATTAAAATGCAGTGAAAGCCACTGCGGAAAGCACAATTCACTTATGATCCATGTGCGCTGTTCCTGGCAGCTGAGCCAAAGTCAAAGCTTTGCAACCATTTTCCAGTAATTCCATTTTTAAATGAATGTTTTACTTACAATTGTATAGACTATTTCATTGCCTTGCGTGTAACAGATTGGTGCAATTAGACATCGCTGCCGTGAGTGCTGGAAATGCCTGGGCTGTGCGTAGCTGGCTTGCTCCCAGCCTCCTGAGCTCCGAGGAATATCATCTCCGTATGTCTGAGGGATGGACAGCGGGGGCCAGGAGGCTCAACCATAACCCGTCTCCAGCTGCTCCAGCAATTCCCTTTGCTTTCATGTTCATCTGACTTGATGTTTTGTAGCTGCCCTCTCGGGTCCAACTCTCCAGCTGCATGGTGCCAGCACTTTGCAGCGTTGCAGTTTTCATTCCAGTTCTGTGGAGAATGAATGGATGAGAATGGACACAACAGCAGCGGGTTAAAACAAACACCAGTGACCATCACAACAGCTTATTTTTTACAATGGGTGCAGAAGTATGGGAGACTCCATTTAGGCCTGCTATTTGGAAATGTTCTCTCTCCACTGATCTTCATGTGCTGCCCATGAAACAGGTCTGCCCTGCTGCTCTCTGCTCTACACAGATAGTCACCATGCTCCACTCATGAAGGAGGAAATGCAAACCTGTGATCTCTGAAGCGAGCTCATGCCATCACAGAAAGCTCACGACTGAGACCCATAGAGCCACCTGTGAAGCTGGGCATGTATCGACTTTACGGGACCTTTACACCTTGGTTTGCAACACAAGCCTGGAGAGATTTCCCTCTAGATCTGGTTTTAATTTAAGTCCATTTCTTGTGCCTCACGGGCTTTCCTCCCATCTTCTCCCCCTCTATTGACTCTGCAGGATGGTGCTTTGTTGTTACTGCTGAGCTGCTAATATTCCACATTGCTCTGCTGCTCTGACAGCTGTGGCAGTGTTTGGGCTTTGCCTGCTGTGTTCTCATGGAGCGTGTTTTGAGCAAATTTGGTTCTCTTAATTCATGCCAGTGCTATAGTTCTTCATGGTACTTGTGATAGGAACAGAGGAAGGCTAGAACTTTAACGGGTTCAAAAAAGTGCTAGATAGATCGATTCATGGAGGTTAGGCCCATCAGTGGCTGTTGGCCAGGGTGGGTAGGGATGGCGTCCCTGGCCTCTGTTTGGCTGGAGGTGGGTGACAGGGGAGGGTCACATGAGGATTCCCTGTAGTGATCCCTCCCTCTGCGGTATCTGGCATTGGCCGCTGTGGGCAGACGGACACTGGGCTGGAAGGACCATTGGTCTGACCCAATCTGGCCGCTCTGCTGTTCTAGATCACATGGTGCCAAGAAATGGCTTTTAAAGTGGAAACACAGAACCTCTAATAGCAGCCTTAGAGAGCTGAGCATCTCCATAGGAGTTGGTGTGCAGGGTCTCTGCCCCTTGGAGTGACATGCTGGCTCCATCGGCCTCCATCCAGCAGGCAGGCCAGCCGCTCTCACCCCCGTGCATTCACCACTGCGTTTTTCGTGGCTTTACTGTTTTATTGCTCAGCTCTTCCTTCTTCTGGGCCTCTCCTCTCGGGGGCTGCGTCTAGGCTACAGCCTCTGTCGACAGAGAGATGTAGATTAGGCACGTCGAAATATCCCGCACTTCATTAGCATAAACATGGCTGCTGCTTTTTTTCTAAACGGAGTTTTTTCGAACAAAAATGGCAGTCTAGACACAGATCTCTTGAAAATAAACCCTTTGTTGACAGATCCTGTAAACCTCCGTTTCAAAAAAAGCGGCGGCCATGTTTATGTTAATGTAGTGCGGGATATTTAAATCCCTGCTTCAGTAGCAATTTCGACATGCCTAATCTACATCTCCCTGTCGACAGAGGTGTAGTCTAGACATACCCCAGTGTCTGGAGAGCTTTAGCTCATGATGGAACAGGTAGATGTTTCTGACAAAGTGGGGTTTTGATCACAAAAGCTGATGCCCAAATACAGCTGTGAGTCTTTAAGGTGCCACAGGACTTCTCATTGTGTTTGTGGATACCGACTAGCACGGCCACCCTTCTGAAACATGTTTTCATGCTAGATCCAACAGGAAAGGCATCAGTTGTATAAGGATTTAGCTAGTCTCAGAACTTTTCCATTGATGTAGTCAGATGTGTTGTATGATTTAAAACACCTTATAGACTAATTAATGTCTTACATTCGACATGGGTTAACACAATGGTCTGGTTAGACCATGTAAATATGATACATTATACCTGACAGGTGTTGTTACACCAAACTTACTAGCAATAGTGTGCCTGCCACATTTGTTCACAGGTGTCTCTGAGGGTACCTTTTAGGGGAAAATAACTGTTCTAACAAGCCTCAAACAGAAACAAAATGAACAACTGAAATAATAATTTATGGAAACTAATGGTGCCGACATTCTGAATAGAGTTGCTTTTTCCTGAAGTCTACAGACTTATGCTCCTTCATATAAAATCATCTCTACATTCCAGCCCTAGAAATAGTATTAATTGGTGTGTTGGCGTGTTTGTGTGTGTGTGTGTGTGTGTGTGCCTGTGCCTGCATGCGTGTGTGCGCTTACTTGGCTCTTTAACTCATTTGTGACAAAGGGGAGAGTACAGGGCAATTTTAGTGCTGCGGTCATACCTGGGGATGATTTTGTGTATCAGGGACTACCCAGCATTGGCCTCTGGATTTCACTGGGGATAAAGGCCATGAAGAAAGGGAGAGCTTCAACACTGCAGCATGAAATACTTTGTATTTGCAGATGGTTAGCAGCTTCCCAGAGCAAAGTATTTTGGTGCAGGGAGGCACATCTCTACTACTTTATTCTTGCAATCCAGGTTTCTGAACATCATCAGCATGATGAACTATTTTAATTTCCTTTTGAAATGTTGCAAGCCCTTTGAGATACAGCATTCCATCTACAGGCGGGTCTCCCAAGAGAGTGGCACTTGCATTCCTATATTACAAGAGATCACAAACGAATTAACAGCATTATAAATTGATGTACCAATTACCATATTTACACAGGACAAGTGCATTCTACGATTAATTATAATTTAGGATCTTACTTGAACAAGCTTGTGATTGATACAAAGCCCAGTGCTCTCTATTTGTATTTTACAGATGAATGACAAGGCGGTTAGTGAAATGTGTTTTCCTGCTTCCTTTTCCTAGAGTTGTCACAACCGGAATCCGGGTCCTGCATACTCCATGGTAGAGTAAGGCTGAATTCTGCAAATACTTTCATTTATTCTGTCTCAGTGAATTTCCCTTCACACTGGTGCCAAGCATTGCAGCAGTGTGTGGCTGAGAATACTCAGCGTGGAACCGAACAAGACCTACCATCCGGCCAGGTCTCAGCAGGGCTAGGAGACAGAAAGCAAAATGGCTGCTCCCAGCTGCAGCAAAGCGGGGAATTCCAAAACAAAAAGGTGGAATCATTGGGTATCAGGAAAAAACGTCAGATACTCCTCGTCCACTGGCCTGGGAGGAAAGAGGATTCACCCTCCCATGGCTTTTGTTTCAAGCCTTCTGCAGCTGGTTTATATTCATTGTGCAATTTCATGGTTCTTTCTGCAAGCATAAAAACCTTCCCCCCCCCCCCCCC
>CM057848.1:398567-411093 GCA_030068395.1 Apalone spinifera | reverse complement strand
GCCGGAGGAGGAGAGAGAGAGAGACATGGAGCGAGAGATCGGAGGCTCAGGAGAGAAGACCGACCTGGAGGAGAGACCTGAAAGTCACATCTTATGACGGGCTAACTGGCTAGTCATATATATAGTAGCCCAGTGTCTGAGAGTCTGTAAAGCCAAAATGCTGGCTGTTCCCTCCGGGGGGCGCTGTTGCCTGAGTCACGTCCTTCGCCTCCCGCCATGGCACTCGGCTGACTTCTGCGCCGCTCAGCCGGGCCACCACGTGGGAGCAAGTGGCACAAGCAATCATTTAGGCTCCGTGGTCCCCCGAGTGAGAGGCAGGAGGGGAGGAGAAGAGAAAGAGAGAGATAGAGAGAGAGGCAGGAGGCGGAGGAGAGAAGACCGACGTGGAGGAGAGACCTGAAAATCCCGTCTTATGATGGGCTAATTGGCTAGTTATGTAATAATGACACTTTGTGACCTAGGTAGTGTACTCATGCCACTGTAACAGTAATTTTATGAAATTAACTTAGTTATATAAATGGCATCAATTAAAGCTTGACTTTCCCATTTTATATTCAAGTATGATTTTTAAAAATTACAATCATGCTGTTTGTTTGGCACGTAGGTCATCCAGTCAGGAAACAGAGACATATCAAATGACCTTGGTAACTAACCAAGCCTGAACTCGAAAATCACAACCTGACTTTTACAAAGTTATTAACTCAAAATGGGCTTTGACCAATTATTTCAATGATTCCAGTCTCTGAGGTTCTTTTTTCCCCTGGTATTTGTGAGGAAAGTAAGGGTACTGAAATGCTTCCAGAAAGCAAACAGGAAGTGATTGCAAACATGACATTCACTTTTGTTTTGAATTTGAAAGAATAGTTACAGAAAATATAACCAATTAGAATTAGGATCCATTTCCATTGTAAAAGCTGAGTTTGGGGTAGCCAGACCAAAGTGCTGACGGTTTCCAAAACTTTGGTACTTTTCAATGCCATGGAGAAAGTAATTTGTGGACAGGCTGTGGATTCTTTGCTCTCATTGGTGAGAACACGCAAGAAGTCCCATTAATGCTGATCCTTAGAAATCTCTGAAAAAACATTTCTCAACTACCAAAACTATGGGGAGCTAAAGAAAAACTCTACAATAAATAAAACAGAAGCAGGATGTTTACTAAGGACTCCTAGTTTGGGCTTAAGACATGTCCATTGAATTGATCGCTACAGGTTGAAGAATGCACAGCACCGGCTGTGTGCAGTCCTGTATATGGGACACCACAATCTGAATTTCTAAACAATCCCTGAGCGTGTCTTTACATTAAAATAGATTATTATATTTCGTTTTCTTGATTTTTTAAGTCTTTATTAGCAAAATAAAAAGTGATAGAAGCAATTTTAGCAGATTGTTCCAAGAAGCACAGATAATGAAAGAAAATATATTTTATGTGGAGAGAAGGAAAGAAATCTTCCGTTTTAGGGCTTTTAATATAATTACCAAACATCAGCTCTTTGCATCTCGAATGTCTTTGAGGGGGTATTGAAAGAGGCAGCAGAATTAGAACCTCCCACACAACAGAGCTCTTACAATGAAACAAGCTGGGTGTCATAATGTCCTGTTAATTAAGACAGATAAGAACAGCAGGCTTCATTGTTATACTGTCAAATATACAAAAAAGTAAATATCCATTAAGACAGCAATAATCGGTTTCAAAGTGGCCGTTTTTCATCATTGCTTTCCTTTAGAAAATAATTCGTTGCTGTATTTTTAGTCTTCAGAAGTTTCTTTCTTCTCTTTGCCGATGCGGATCTTAGGGCTAGGGTTCAGAGAAATCGATTCTGCGTTTCTTTGTGTGGCGGCGCCTAGTGAGAGGATCTGCAAAGCAGGGGTCTTCAGCAGCCCCCAGCCCTCTCCCACTTCAGGTTCCCTTCCCCTGGCTGGCGCAGGGTTGGGTAGAGAGCTCTGTTGCCTTTCTGCCCTCCTCCCCCCCTGCACAAAGCAAGTGAGCTGGAGCGGGCATGCCACGGGCAGACGGGCACAGAGCGGATGGGGCTAGGATGGACATGTAGGAAACTGGACAAAGGACAGAAATGAGAAGCAGCGGCTGATGTCACTCACATGCCGAGCTGCGGGACAGGCCTGTCAGCGATCCCCAGAGCCTGAGAGAGGAATGAGCGGAGTCCGGGCCGCTGCTGCTAGGCAGATGCTCACTGAGAACTCCCTGCCCTGAAGTGTCTGGAATGGGGGGCAGGCTCAGTGGGCTCCCAGCTCCAGAGATAAATTCCATTGAAGATGAATAGACGGGGGTAGCCAGGTCTATGGCCTGGGTGTTGCTTAGATTGATCACTGCAGAATTCCCAGTGATCACGCTGAGGCTGGGCGGCTTCTTGGCCCAAGTTCAGGCCCGGCAATGTTACTGTCCAGCTGGGACCCGTAGCGCGCACAGCCACGCCACTCACTTTCGGAGCCCTTGTCCGGGGTGAGCATTCATTCATACACTTAGCAGAGTCATTAACCCTGCCAGGCAGGAAGGGATAGCACAGCCCTATTCACACCACCACCATCTTCCTCCGCATCACCCTGGCGCCCCGCTCCGCCTCCTGGCACATGAGAATATGCAAATGAGAGCACAAGATGTGCAAATGAGCACTTCATTTGCATTCCTCTTCCGCAACACTGCCATAGTGTAGACGCAGCCTCAAAGATCTCAGCTCTTGGCTCATTATGGTGTCTTTCTTTTACTCTCTCATTGCAACCAAGAAACAGGTTAAGCCAGCCTTACAGCTCAAGCCTGGTCCTGGAAGGCATGCAGCCTGCTGACTCACTTCCCTTCCCAACTCAAACAGGTCTCTGAAAAACCAGCCTCTGCCCATCCAAGTATATTTATACCAACAGGGTCTCTTCTTTTAATTGGATTAAACACAGTCTGGCCTGTCTGCACTGTGCATTCCCACAATAACTGCAAGCATTGCTGATCATTTCTTACAATTCCTGCATTTAGTTTTAACACAGTTTGTGACCCCCACAATGCCCACATTTGTTCCTATGGGCAAAGCACCTTCTAACAGCTGAACAGCAAGCAGGCCTCAGTGAAGTGTATTTACATAACCACACCCAGGATTCCTTTCTCATTCCAGCTGGAAGCATTGATTCAGACCCTGCTTATACCTGCAGAGAAACTTTACAAAGACACCATAAGAGAGGCTTAACCATATACCCCAAATTAAAAAAATACAGTAAGAGAACCAAAAAAAGAGCCACTGTTGCTTATCAAACACGTAAAAGAAGCAGTTAATGATAAAAAGGAGTCATGTAAAAAATGGAAGTTAAATCCTAGTGAGGAGAACAGAAAGGAGCATAAACTCTGTCAAATGAAGTGTAAAAATATAATTAGGAACGTCAATAAGAAATTTGAAGAACAGATAACTCAAAAAGTAATAGCAATATTTTTAAGTACATCCGAAGCGGGAAGCCTACTAAACAACCAGTGGGGCCACTGGATGATTGATGTGCTAAAGGCTGATAAGGTCTTTGCGGAGAAACTAAATGAATTCTTGGCATTGGTCTTCATGGCTGAGGATGTTAGGAAGATTCCCAAATCCAAGCCATTTTTTTAGGTGACAAATCTGAGGAATTGTCCCAGACTGGGATGTCATTAGAGGAGGTTTTGGAACAAATGATAAACTAAACAGAAATGTACCAGGACCAGATGGCATTCACCAAAGAGTTGAGAGAACTCAAATGTGAAATTGCAGGACTATTAACCATGGTTTGTAATCTATCATTTAAATCAGCTTCTGTACCTAATGACGGGAAGCTAGCTAATGTGACACCAGTTTTCAAAAAGGGCTCTAAAGGTGCTCCTGACAATCACAGACAAGTAAATCTAACTTCGGGACTGGGCAAATTGGTTGAAATTATAATAAAGAGCAGAATTGTCAGACACGTAGATGAACATGATTTGTTGGGGAAAAATCAACATGGTTTTTGTAAAGGGAAATCGTGCCTTATTAATCTACTAAAAAAACTTTAAAAACAACTAATCGTCTAGCAGCACCTTAAACCCTAATAAAACATGTAGATAGTATCATGAGCTTTTGTGGGCACAACCCACTTCTTCAGATGAATAGGGTTAATAAAGGCCCGGTTCCAAAAATAAATAGCGGTTTGGGAGAGAAGGAAAGGGGGGAAAGAAATGGTCAGTTAGGGTACGTCTACACTAGCTTATTAGCTGGAGCTAGGTAGGATAATGAAGGCAAGCGGAGTTGCAAATGAATCCCGGGATTTAAATATCCCAGGCTTCATTTGCATGTTCCCGGGCACCGCCATTTTTAAATCCCCCTTAGTCCGAACTCCGTGCCCACGGCTACACGCAGCATGGAGTAGGTAGTTCGAATTAAAGATCCTAATTCGAACTACCGTTACTCCTCATTGAATGAGTTCATTTGCAACTCCGCTTGCCCTCATTACCCTACCTAGCTCCAACTAACGAGCTAGTGTAGATGTACCCTTAGAGTGTTCATAACATATAAAGCTGATAGAGAAAGTGCAAATTGTTCTTAAGTGCCCATTGCTTGGTTTTTAAGTCATTAGGATGTGGAAGGTAGCGTGGTAGCCAGATAATATCTTTGTTCACACCTTTGTGATAGATCCCAAACCTGTAAATGAAGTTTAGTTCCAAGGCTTTCCTGTGTATTTGGCTTGTGCAATTGGCCTGACACAGCACAGTGACTTTGAGATTAATTAATGAGTGCTCAGGCGAGTTAAAATGTTCTCCAACAGTTCTGTATGATGCCTTTTCGGAGATCTGATTTGTGTCCATTAATTCTTTCCTGTAGACACTGTCCAGTTTGGCCAATATACATGGCAGAGTGGCATTGCTGGCATTTGATGACATAGATCACATTAGTGGATGTGAAAATAAATGAGCCTCTGAAGTGGTGGCTGATGTGGTTGGGTCCAGTGAAGAAATTGCTTATGTAGATGTGTGGACAGAATTAGCATCAGGGCTCATTGCAGGGGTGGGGTCCTGGATGATTATAATGGAGGTGTGTTGCGTGGTTACTGGAAAAAATTGTTTGAGGTTATATATGTTTATATGGTCTATGATTAACCCAACTGATCATATCTTTTAATTGCAATGTATATGAAAGCTAGACTGCCCTTCTTTTTAGAATTATAGAATTTTATTACTCCCCCTTTGTATTGTATGTTTCCACATGAATTTTAATAGCCGATCCTGACATGTTTTTAATGTTGTATCAGGGATACTAATCAGGACACACAAAACAAAAATAGCTTTGGGACAATGTACAGCTTTCCTAATGCTATCCTACCTAGACAAAAAAAAAATATTTGTTCCAGTCCACCAAGTCTTTTATTATTTTATTCCACAATGGAGAGTAATTTGCTTTAAAACAATTTCATGTGCCTTTAAACATTTGTTCCTAAACATTTTAGAGTCCTTCACCCATTTACATTGATGTGACTGATTGCTTTTGACCGGTTGGGGAATACTAATTTCAGATTTATCATAGTTCAGTGTGAAACTTCATACCAACTCAGATTCCAAAGTCAGTTGCTCTAATTTTTAACAACACCTTATTTTGGATCTGGATCCTGCAAATATGACATGGCAGTGTCAACATCCAAAGCTATTTTGTGGCCTAATCCAGAAGACATGCTGATGCCTTTTGCCCAGGGGCTGCTTTCTCCTTTCCCAGAGCAAAGAACAGAAGGAAAAGGGCCGGCACCGAGTGACACCCCAGACAAATATCAGGATTGGATCGACAACCATTAACACAAACAGATGCTCCACAATGAGTAGAGAGGCCAATATACCTACTCAGAACTCATTTCTGAAGCAAACCTTCCTAAAGACTGTCCGAGATCCTCCAAGCACTGCCATAAATTAACATTTTAGCGCAGATTTAGCGTTCTCCCAAGAGTGTTGGATAGACGACTGACGTCCACAAACCCAGATTAGTTGGGTGAGAACATTTGGGGAAGGTGATACATAGTCTGTCAAAATTGTTCATATCCCCATGAATTAAAGACACAAGGGCATATGTGGCACAATTGGTAAAGTCTTTCCCTTCTTTCAGAATTATCCCCATTCTTGCCTCTTTCCATGAGTGTGGACTCTTGTTGCCTTGCAGTACACCATTGGCACCGCCAGAGAAGTCAAGAGCTGGAAGAAAGCATTCAGAAAGTTAGAGAAGAGAAGGTGATGGGCCCGCTTTCAAAGGGGAGTGCACAACAAAGCTCTGTGCAATTGCAAGCCCCTTGTCTTTCTACTGAGTCCTAGTTAGTTCCTGTAGGAGCTTGTTCAGCCCAAGCAGAGCTCCCAGGCTCACTTTTGTGATTAAATTAGCCATGGTCCGAGGCAGAAACCCCATTAACCCTGACATGAATAGGATCCACAAGCAGCAGAATAATATGAATAGTGCCTGACATCTGGGTTCAAGTTCTGCCAGACACCATTAGCTCCTCAGTTTCTAAATGAGCCAGTGCAAATTTATTGCAGCCTCCTAAATGCCCTGTGTACATCCAGCTGATCCAAACAAGTATTAAACACTTTGTTAAAATCCCTCCTAGAGTAATATCCCCTTCCCTAGCACTTCCTAAATCCCTCAAACTAGGACCAAAAAGAGCAGCGGTCCCTTGCCTGAGAGCAGAGATCTTGGCTAAGGTGAGGCATTTTACTTCCCATGGCCTCTGGATTACAGTACAGCTGTAAGTATGAGTTATGCTGAAATGAGAAAAGGGACGTGGCTAGCAAAAAGCATTGCCACCCCTCGTCTGTCACACCGCCCTGCATAGGTGCTGCCAAAAGGTATCTCCTTATCTATCATTTGCCTTCAAGCATATTTCCCACAAATAGACTATAGCAGAAATGGGATTCCTTTTTCCTTGCCAATGGCCTGTTCATTGCCTGACCATTACCAAGCACAGCAGGTAATAAACTCACCAACGAATAGCAATGCTGCTGTCACCCATTAGCGCGCCCTGTGCTAAAAGCCGGAAGATCACCCAGCCCGCTATAACTCTAAAATAAAAATTCCTTCATGAGGGGAGATCAAGGTCTTCTTACCTGATGTTATGTAATGTGGTCACAAAGAATCAATAACTCTGTTGGGACACAGCCCCACTTCCATTTAACTACATGCCTTTGTCAGAACAATACAATATCCATAATACAATAATACAATATCCATCACGGATCTTGTTGTTCTGGATCTGGCCTGTTTCTCCTGCTCTCACACCTATCCTGTTGTGCTGGGGATGCATCTTTCGCAGCTGTTCCGAGTCTCCTTGATCTCATTAGTCCCCAGTGGTTTCTTGGTGACCTTTCAGTCAATGAATGCCTTTGAACCCATTCTGAGTGTTCGTGAGCTGACTGGCCCATTCCCATGTCCCTGTGTACCTGTTACCCTGCCTTTGGGTCTCAGGTACACATGTACCTGGCTTTCCATTTAAAGGGCTGTCTAAGTGGCAACCCCCATTTGTAGCTTGCATTTTTCCTTCTAAAATTGTAGTTCTCTTTACTTTCTAAGGGCTGAGTTTGAGGTTCCCTAGATCTGCTGGCAATGCTCCCACTAACGCAGCCCATTATGATGCTAGCCTTGTTGGCTACAAGGGCGCACCACTGATTCATATCCAGCTTCTCATCCACTGCATTCCCCCGGTCTTTTTCTGGTGAATTGCTGCCTAGCCAGGTGGTGCCCAGCCTGTAGCAGTGCTTAGGATTCTTTTGTTTCAAGTGCAGGACTCTCCACCTGTCCTTGTTGGACCACATCAGATTTCTTTCAGCCCAATCCTCCACTGTGTCTCGGTCACTCTGGACTCTATCCCTACCCTCCAGTATATCTACCTCTGCCCCCGCTTAGTGGCTGGGAACTTGATGAGCATGCAATCCAGGTCATTAATGAAGGTGCTGAACAAAATTGGCCTGAGGTCTGACCCCAGATGCCCTCCACCTGATAATGGCTGCAATCTAGGGTGTGTCTACACCACACTGTTTTTCCGTAATAATGTCTGTTATTCCAGAAAAACAATACTAGCATCCACACAGTGATTGCATTATTTCAAAAGAAAATCAAAATAACAGACGGCTTTTTCCAGTGTCGGCAAACCTCAGTACACAAGGAATAACGCCTATTCTGAAAAAGCTTTTTCAAAAGAGGATGTGTGCCAATGCTCCACGTTGAACTAGCTCCTCACCAGGGCCATTCTAAAGTTATCCTTCCCCAGTGCCTCCCAGGGCTCTAAAGCGAGATATCGCATCCGCACTAGGGGAGCCTGCTTCGGGCTCATTTTGTGGCTTCCCTGAAGCATGGATGCTCTATTTTGAAATAAGCTCTTCCGGAAGATATCGTCCAGAATAGCTTATTCCAATATAGACGTACCCCTAGACATCAAACCATTGATCACTACCTGATTTGCCAGCTCTCTTCAGTTTTCTTTTCTTTTTCTGAAAACTGGCTCCATCGGTAGCTATATTTACATCACAGATTTGTGGACTAATATTGGCTTGGTTATTTTTATCTTCTTAAAATGCTTTCATTTGATCACCCTCTATTATAGTGAGCTGAGTTAAGCCACCGTCTTCTTTCATGGCTTAGCCACTTGCGGCCAAGAGTTTTATGAACTGGCCAAAGAGCTTCCTGGGCTATTGAATCTTATTTTCAATACCGTTGGAGCATTGGGGGCAGTTCCAGAAGATGGCAAGAAAACTCATGTTACGGCAATATTTAGAAAGAGTACATGGGATGACCTTGCTAACATTAGGTCTGTCAGTCCAACATGGATCCTGAGCAAAATCCTTGAACTGCTAACAAAGGGCCCTCTTAAAAAAGGATGGTGAAATAATTAGGCCAATCAGCGTGGTTTTATGGAAAACCTAGCCTGTCAATGTCACTTGATACCTTTTATTTTGTGCGATTACAGGTTTGATTGATAAAGACAATATGTTAATGCAATGTATTTAAACTTCTGTGTTGCATGTGCAGCAGTGACATATAATAATTAATCTGGCACATAATGACTGGATAAAAACCTGGCTAATTGACAGCTCTCAAAATGTTATTGTACAGGGAGAATTATCTTCAAACGTGTGTTTCCACAAGGGTCCTGCAGGGGCCGGTGTTGGCCCTGTGGTGTTTAACATTTTTAACCCAGAGCCTGGCAGGACTGAATAGGTGACAATCCCTGTTAATTGCATTGGGAAAGGAATGTATGCTACCTCATGCAATGAAATGCTGCTTGCCTCCTAACGGGAGCTGGGTCTGGGTTTCTCCTTCCTTTTACTCAACTGTTATCTTGCTTGCTGAGGGAACTTGGGCCCAGTGAAGGAGCTGTGCATGGCAGCTGCAGACACACAGGCTGCGATTGCTATAGTCTGCTGAACTGGTCACTTCCAAGAAACTAACCCTGGTCTTCTAGCAAGCCCTGGTAGTGAGCCCTGAGGTAAGGTGGTAACTAGCATTGCATTGCAGCTGTCGCTGGTCAGAAGAGGCATGCTTTTTTTCAGAACTGAGGGTATCAGGAATCCTGAGACACAGAAATTTGAGTGGAGTTTTTCCTAGAGAGACTCGGCATTTTTTTTGGAACCTGACCATTAAGAAATGGCCTATTCTAAACACTGCCTGTGTGTTTCGTGGAGATGCTAGCTGGAGCCTTTTGGGTTTTCTTCTCAGAGTTGGGTGGTTAATTTTAAATTTGCTGTGAGCACCTTTATCTCTCAGCTAAGTCACCAGTGGGGTTCACAAACTTCTGTGCTAGATGACAGGGCAAATCCACACAAATACATGGCTCTTTTCATGTTACTCCCAGGCCTCGTCACTGGACAGACAGCCTTCAAACTGGCAACGGGTCCTGAGACTGGACACTCCCCACAATCATCTGTGAAAATCACATGGATAATCAGCAGCTCACCTTCCCCTCTAATGTAGGGCTACCACAGTTCTTTCGGGAAAAAAAAAAAAACACTTTTTTTTTCAAAAGATCCTGTAAACCTCATTTTTTGCAGAGTACAGGATCTTTCAAAAAAGGGTTTTTTTCCCCCAAGAGAACCACTTCTAGATGGCGGTTTCACTTTCAAAATACCCATTTTCGAAAGAACACACGACCACCATTATGCAAATGAAATGCGGGAAATTTAAATCCCAGCTTCATTTGCAATTTTGATATGTCTAATTTACATCCCTCTTTCAAAAGAGGGATGTAGTTTGGACATGTGTGACGGACCGGGCCGGGTCTGGGCACCGCTGAGGGCGTCTCCTCAGGGCGAATTGCTGAAAACCAGGGCTCCTTACATCCCTGACTGGAGACCTTTCCTAAAGAGGTCACAAACCAGTCACACCGAGCACTTCAACTGCCAATCCAGCCAGCAGGAAGCCTCACAAGCAAAACCCTGGTCAGGCACAATATTCAGAAACTGCTTCAGGGAGACCAAATCCAGCACTTTCTCATAATCCCCATTCGCTTTGGCCCCCACAACCCGCATTGTAACAAAGCCCATCGGATTGTGAGCACACTCCACATAACTAAAGTCAATAGACATTTTAAAGCTCCTAAATTTAACCTGGTGGGATTCAGGGGTAACCCTGAACCGTTTCAGTGCATAATCTTTAAACCATGCATAGTCAAAGGCTTCTTCCTCCCCCAGTTCATTAAATACCTCCCTGGCTTTGCCAGTCAGTCTGGTCATCAGGACAGGCGTGCACTGGTCATCGGGGATCCGGTTCACATTGGAAATACGTTCAAAGGTGGCCAAAAATGCCTCAATAGCCTCATTATTTTTGTAGATGGGACAGATCCTTTCCCAACTCCTGCTGGCCAGTGGGGGTCGGCTCTCAGGTTGCTGTAGCTTTCGCTGCTCCTTAAATATTCGGAGTTGGAGTCGCTTGGAACTCTCCTTAGCCGCCAGCTCTTTCATTCATCGTGCATGGGCCTCTCTTTCTATTTCCACTGCCTTCTCCTTCACCTTTCACTCCATTTCAGCATTCACCTCCCTCGCCTTTTGACGCATGTCTGCAAGGGTCCTTTCATGCTCCAGCTCCACTCTCTTCAATGCCTGCTGCATTCAAACTGCTTCTGCAACAGCAACCATGGCATTGAGTGGGTCCTGCTCCCTTGCCTGCTGGTCATTTAGCATTAGCAAAGATCTCAGTTCTGGCTTAGAAGCTTTCTCTCTAAAGTCAATGTCTCTCTCCAAGCACAAAACTTCCAGAGCCTCTCTGTCCAGACTCTCATACTGTTGCTGACTCGCTGCAGCTGCTCTTTAACCAACTGAACTCTCAATACCAAAATCAAATTTAGAACAGCATCGGGTCCTGATCCAAAGCTCAATTGACCAAGTTCTGTGGATCCTTCCAACTACACCACTGTGATAGACTGGGCCAGATCTGGGCACCGCTGAGGGCGCCCACTCAGGGCGAATTGCTCAAAACCAGGGCTCCTACAGCCCTTGACTGGAGACCTTCCCAAAGAGGTCACAGACCAGTCACACCGAGCGCTTCAACTGCCAATCCAGCCAGCAGGAAGCCTCACAAGCAAAACCCCTCAGACACCTCAGCTCTCCTGTGCCCCAATCAGCCCCGGGCCTAACACAGGTGAGGGGTTATAGAACCCGATCTCACCTACCCCGAACGGGTTCTCTGGTCCCAAAGAACCAGCCACAGATCCCTGGTCAGTTTACACTTTGGAACTTACCCACAAGATCACGCTGGGCCAATCCTTTAGAAACTACAATCTAAAGGTTTATTAGCAAGAGAAAGAAAAGCCTGAGAGTGAGGTTATTAAGGAGAATATGTCACATGCACCAAACACCAAGTTCTGGATGCAGGCTCTTAGCGGAGATGTTACAAACTGCTAGCTTAGAAGACTCCGGTGTACATCCCATGTCAGGACGGGTCAGCAATCCTTCCCGGCTGTCTGTCCCTCCCAAGGCTGCATCTGGGATCAGTAGCAGAATGGAATACAAAATGGAGTCCACCTCATTGCACTTATATATCTCTGGTGTCTCCCAAACTGGAGCTGGTCACATGATGGCATGATTCACATGCCAGCAGCCAGGAGATACTGACTGGTTTGCAGGTTTCCAGTGACATTCCTCTGGTGTGAACTGGCCACCTAGAGAGCCATTGTCCTTGGGGCTGTGCTAGTTAGCACAGTCATTCATTGGACATTCCTTCTTTACAACAGGCAGCCCAGGCCCATTGCTCTTTCTAGACCCGGGGTCACCAACCAGTCAATCACGAGACATTCGGGCCTCCCCCTCCGATTTCTCCCCACCCCCAACAAGCCCCACTACCTACCTCCAGCGACAGTGGAGGGCGCTGGCTTCCTGCACGGTGGACGGAAGTCCGGCAGCTGCACGCCACTTCCAGGGGTTCTGGAAGTGCGCTTGCTGCTCCCCTCTCTCAGGTCTCTGGCGTGGTGTGCCGGGAACTTGTGGGGAGTCCCCAGAGGAGGCTCAAGCCGGGGCTTTCCCTCCTTTGCGAGGGGGGGGAGAGGTGGTGAGTTGTCCCTGGAGGAGGCGTGC
>CM057848.1:177688-188060 GCA_030068395.1 Apalone spinifera | reverse complement strand
GTTAGAGCTGATAAAGCCCAGCTGCTGTTTGGGCTTGCAGCATCCCACACTAGGTACAGCAGGGATGGAAACTTCCATCCTAGGCCTGCTACGCTGCAGGATCCACATATGACTTTTATGTGACACATGCGCTACCCATCATTCAGCTTTTTTGTATTCTCTGTGTTCAGAACCCAGAGCATTAAATGGGATTGCAGCCCTCCTTCTCTGTGGGCATGCACTGTATATAGTTAGTTATAAGCTAGTGCTACTTGAGTTGGCTCAAGCAAACAGCTTTTCCTGTTCTCAGGCAATGGCAGTCTGCTGTATGCACACCCACCAGTGCCACTCATTCCCAGACTGGAACAAGAATAAGGTAGAATGATACTAAGAGCTCCAGATAGGCTGAAGCTGCCATGGTGCTCTGGCCTGCCCAGGCTATCTACCGAGGAATCCTACTATTGCCTCTAGTCTAAGACCTGATCTCCCAGAACCATGTGCAGGTGCTGTATCTCAAGGCTCAGGTACTGTACTCTCAGAATGATTCTGTGGTGGTTAAATGCAGAGGAGATACATGGTTCAGCAGCAGTCCAGCACATACTACTCAATGGCAGAAAACCATCTATGAGAGCTACCTGGTAAATGGTCTCTTATACAATCTATAGCTGAATGTGTTTTGCATTATCTTTTACATTGCAAAGAGGTCTATCAGACAGCTCCATGAATGTGCAGCTAGCTGTAACTTCACCATCTCACACAGACCCCTCATTATTGGAAGGTCTGTTTTCTTTAACCCTATTCCAGGGTTTTAAAGATCTGGATAGATTGTACCCATGTCTCATAGATCCAGCTCCACATTGGGACTTCAATTTAATTCTGTCAGCTTCATTCAAGTCCTTAGAGTCTTGTTCTTTGCTACACCTCCCAGTGATGCAATCTCCATTGCTGAATGCAATACTCAGCTGATAATGCTGGCTATACACCATGGTCTTATGAGCTTTCCAAGCACATGCTGGCTTGAGCAGTGCTTGTCACAGTGGTATTTTGCTAACGATGATGTGTGCTGTGAGGGAGGAACACTATGTGTGTCACCATGATTAATCTGCTTGTGCACTGGGACAGGTACTGAAAGTGCAGCTCTCCTGTGGCATAGGCTTGAAGGGAGTTTTGGCTGAGTTGCTCCTGGCTTTATGAAGTGGCAGTGGCAGCTGTGACTTGCTTTGTAAGGTGAACAGGAGCCAAGGTCCCTTGCAGTCACTTGAATGAGTTGTGTTGGCTATGGTTCCTCCTGGGGAACATCTGGTGAGAAGTGTGGGTTGAGTCCCTCACTGGTTCTCCCTCTTGCTGGGCACAGGCACTGTGCAGTTCCTAAAGCTCATCAGAGGGATGCTGCTTCCTGCAGGCCTCTGAAAGTGTTTGGCATAGGCTTCTCAGAAGCCCCAGCATTACTTCTGCAGGTGCCAATGTGCTGCCCCCAGCACAGTCCCCAGGTCTGCAGAGGGAAGCCCTTTGCCTCAGGACTTCCTTCTCCATTGTTTTTAATCTACAGAATCTCTGGCTCTATCCCCAGACTGGCATGCAGCTCTGCCATAAACTTTGTGAGCTGTTAAGGAAGATCCTAGCCCCTTGAAAGCATGCCCCAGCTCTTTCAAATGCTTTGCACTTCCCTTAATTTCCAAAGCTGATTGGTTCATGGCTTGGAGAGGATTCCGTCCCATTTGAAGAAGTTGGGGTTTATCCTTTTCTATTGCTTGCATCGGCACATATCAAACCCTCGCAATAAATGCTACCGAAGGGATCACATCTATGATTGTTACTGAGGAATGTGTAAGATGAAATTTGAAATGGACATTCTGATGTCACCTGAGAAAAAAATGAATGCAGGGATAGGCTAGACCACAAGTTACTGATACTCTGGACAGACACACAATGTGATCTTTTTAAAAATAGAATCTAGTGCTGATGCTAAATGCATAAGAAAGACAACTCCGTGCCTTCAAAAAGAGTAATGCCAAGGAAATGAAATGAATGCTGAATGAAGAGAAGCACTCTCTTAGTGAAATCAAGTTTCATAGATGCATCGAACTGGAAGAGGTGATCTAGTCCAGTGCCCTGGTATGTGTAGCAATGTGTATTTATTTTAAAAAATCAATCAATATGTGCATAGAAATATTCTCTTTGAGGTGAGATAGTTGTCAGTGAAGAAACAGTCTATTTTTTCAGTTAATTGACATATCAGTTTGCTCTATCGGTCTGCCAGCTACACCTTCATTCTTGGTGGCTGTAGCATACTGCATGGACATATTTCTTCCATTAAGTTTTTCTGGGCTCAGTGATCTTAGGTGACTTACATCTGCATTGATTTACCAGTTATCTCTTTATTCCATCAATAAGCATAATTTGCTTTTAATGCAACTGACACTAAATATTTCAGTAGCTCACAGTCCATTAAGTACAATTAGCATGAAATCTCTGTGGATGACAAAATGAGAAATTAAGTTATTAGTAAATCAGTCAAAGAACAGTACAAGTATAGCAGAAGTGAATGTTAATTAGTTCTAGATATAACATGTGTTTTAAATGTCATCTATGATTCAAATAAATAGCTCTGCACTATTTTCCACTTTAATCTTGCCTGGACTTAACTTGAGCCAGCTGCTCCTTCTCTCAGAGGAAATTTCCTGAAGCACTCTGACATCCTTATAGTGGTACAGTTTCGTTAACTGAGAATGAGTGAGAGTGCTGAGTATCTTCCACTTAGTGCTGTCAGCTGTACCTGCGATTTTCGCTCTGCCCCCAGTGGCCTGATGCAGATATTGACAAGAAACAGGGATACTGTGACAGCTAGTGGGAACCCTTCTGTAAGGCGCAGTTCTCTGTTTCTACGCTGTATTCTGCTGGAGAGGAATGATCAGAGTCACTGTAAGGCTGGCCCCATTGACTGTGCTGTCCTGTGGGCGAGTGTGTGGTGCCTTGTAATTTGCTGCGTCAAAAGGCTGCAGAGAGGCCCAGCTGTGTGAGCATGGAGATCTCACTTGTATCCTGAGCCAGAGGGAGATCATCTGTTAGAGTCTCTACAGCTGACTCTCTGCTGTGCCCTGGTCTGAACCCTGATGTGAGACATCTAGGAGCCTGCCCAGTGTCACAAGGTGCTGGAGGCCGTGGGATGTTATCTTGGCCAGCCATGGAAGGTTGTAGATGGGATGGTAGTTGGAGACACCTTCAGTGCTGCTGGTTGGGTCAGGGGGAGCTGTTGAATTTTTCAATGAGTTTGGTTGCTGTGCTTGTCTGAAGGAGGCACCATCCTTTGCCATTAGCAGTGGGCACAGTTGTTTAGTGGTTTCCACTGGCCTGGAGAAGCATGGAGTCATTTCACGGGGTCATGGTGCTAATCTTTCTCTTAGTGTTTTTGAGCTTTTGCAAGTGCAGTGGGGCCAAACTCATGGGAATTGAGGTGTATACAATGATCTAGTTAGAAATAAACTTCTAGTTTTTAAACACATCCATAAGGTCTCTACTGAATTAGAATTTAAACAGGATAAATACTCAGCCGTTCATGCATTCATTAAGTGAGGTGCACCAGGTGTTAAAATAGATGCTGACATGCTAACAAAATCATAGGCTGAATAATTGTATGGGAGGCTTTATACAACTTGGGAGCATAATGTTCTGAGCATAATAACTGCACTCCTAGAATCCATGTAAAATTGGTATTGTTTAGATGCTTAAAGACTTCTCATTTGACTTCTGTTTTGTAATCAAATTCCTCTGGAGCTGCTTCTTTTGTCCCAGTGATTTCAGATGATAACATTGAATTTCCATTGTAAATATCAGAGTCCCACAGCACCACCATACACATGCATTTTCTTCTCCCGAGTCAAGGAAGCTCTCCAGTGGAGTGAGGAAAGAGTACCTAAGTTGCACTCTTGAATTCTTGGACCAGTTGAGGAGCAGATTTCACAAACACAAGCAAGGACAAGATTCTCAGGTGTCACATCTCTTGGTTACTGCTTGCCATTCTCCAATCCTTTAGTCAACCACATTACTGATTTTCCTCTCGAAAAGTGCATTAAAATGCCTTTTCTCTCTGTCCATGGCTATGGGTCCATGTAGCAATGCTCCAGCCAGCCACCTCTTTCTAGGAATCCCCTGCCTTGAAAACCTTCTGTTCTGGGCCTTCAGGGTCAGATGGGAGCCTATTCTTGACCTCCTACATACTGGGTGGCTACCCTGTTAGGAAGCCTCACTCCTTAAGGACCAGTTCTGAGTGCACTGTTTCCTAAGACAGATTATGGCTTCAATTCTGTAAATATGACATTTGTCTTCATTTTGTTGCCATAGTGTAGCATTTCAAATTGACAGCAGCAGTTCCCTCTAAGCATTGCTGACTATTTGTTGCCAAGTGTGATGCCTCTGGGGTAATTGTCTCGTGAGAACACAGCTTGTTTAGCAAATTTTGATTCTTAAAATATTCAGTTTGATTTTCTGCTAGGTTGCGATTATCCAGTGCAAATGTAGGGTAATTGTTTTGAGCTTGCCTTTTTCAACATAAACATATGGCAACGCATGTGAGCAAGATTTTTTTAAAAAACCAAAGCAGACAGTCCATTGCACACAATTCTCCCAAGGGGGAGAGAATGAGAGAATAAACAATGTGTGACAGATGTTGGTCATGTTAGTAATGCACAACAGGAAGTGCTCAGAGACTACAGTGATGAGTGCAGCATAAAAACCAGACGAGAACAGTTTTGCTGGTTTGGTTGGGCAAGTGAGGGGCTGGTTTGGCTTTCACTATCACCATTTAAGTTGCCATCTTTAGGACAGTTTTTCCAATAGGAACATGGAACCAAACTCCAAAAATGATACAAGGAAATAACACCTGCCCCCTTCAACCACTTCTGTAATCTGGCTGTGGACACCTTCCCTCAAAAGCTCATAGCTACCTTTCATCGCTGTTTGCATGATCGTGTAGCATTGGGGTATAAAAATAGTCCCTTCTATTTCCATCTGGCTAGAATTTTGTTCTGGCCAGGTATAAAAATGATTCCTTCTATCTCCGTCTAGCTAAAACTGTATTCTGTCTTCCTGGAGGAGGAACTGTCGCATGCGATTCAGGCAGCCATCATGGCCAAGGGTTCAAAAAAGAGCTAGATACATTCATGGAGGACAGGGCCAGCAATGGCTGTAGGTCAAGATAGGTAGGAATGGTGACCCCAGTCTCTGTCGGAAGCAGAGAAGGGTAATGGGAGGGATGATTCCCTGTTCTGTCCATTCCCTCTGGGGCACCTGGAATTGGCCACTGCTGGCAGACAGGACGCTGGGCTAGATGGACCTTCAGCCTGACCCAGGATGGCTGTTCTGATGTATTTATATGGTTTACTGTAACTCGCTTTGGCTGAGCTGAATGTCATGCACAGCTCCTACACTTCTCCATGGCTCAGGTAGCCATGTATACATTGGGCTGATGCTCAAAGCCCTCCACGGGCTCCCAATTAGCTTTCATGCCAATGTAAGACCTTGGTTCTAATTTTAAAAACAATTAATGGATCAAACCCTTGCTATATCAGAGACTGTATGTCTATCTATGAGCTGCCAAAAATCACTTTGCACCTTTGCAGCATTGCAGATCACAAAGCCCAGCACAAAATATCTGCGAGCTGGGACAAGGTATTCTCAGCTGAGTGTGTATGGCTCTGGAACAGGCTTCCCAAGGGGATCACAGCACTTCATACCTCACCAGCTTTAGGAAACTCTACAAAATCTTCCTCTTCAAAAAGGCCATTCTTCCATGAGAATACGCTCCAAGCCACCCCTTCTCCCCTAAACCCTGCCAAATGACCATCCAAAAACAGGGTGGAGAATGAACAAAATCACAACTAGTAACCCTACCACAAGCTATACCAGGGACTCAGTGAAGTCCCCTGGGGACCTTACTATTGCTATTGATTCTATGTGGAAGCTGTTCAGATACTACAATGGGCAGCAATAAAAACCCAGAGAGAGAACTCCTAAAAGAATCACTGGCTGATTAGCTCCAGTCCAAAACAGTTGGGTACAGCATGGAATGGATTTTTATTTATTTGTGAAATACTGAATGATTTAAAGTAGAAATTATTTATAAAACCTATATATTCAGGTATGAATTAAAAATATCATTGCAGAAACAAAATCTGCAATACCATCTTACTTTTGTTCATGTGCAGCTGTATTTATGACAATCTTTATTTCAATTTTCCCATTAAATCTGGGCATAACAAGTTTGTTTCCTTTTGGAAATCATATACAGTTCTTTGTTTCTATGTCAGGGAACATCTTTCTCTGCATAACTTTGTAGAAACCATTTCATATTTAGCAAGAAGTCATTCTGAATAACAAAAGCCATTTCAGTTTCTTGTGTCTGCATGTATACTAGAGGGAGTGAATTGGCCTTCACCGAGGTAGGGAGAGGCCAGAAGGATGCGCTGTTGGAATGTGTTAATGAACTATTTTGAGTTGAAGCTCGAACTCCCTCTAAACCTGTTTCTTTCTTTGCTGATAATAATTCCTCTTTTAAGTCCGCTTTGATTTCTTGCCCTGACATCAGACTTGATTGGTTAAGGGTATAAAATACTAGGATTGATTGTATTAGTCAGCCTTACTGGGCCTGGCTTTGCTCGGACCACGTTTGGCTCATGCTGGGCTTTATTAATTAATAAAGTTGTTTGTTAGCTGCCTAAATAGAGAGGAGCGTTTTTGCTTCAACAACTTGAAGGCAAGGACATTTCAAAATGATTCAACTACATACCCATGAAATAATAGATAAGATTCCAAAGCAGGATGCTATGCAAATGAATAACCTCATTACGTTATTCAGGTGACAGGGGAAGGATCACATGAGGATTCCCTGTTGTGTTCCCTCCCTCTGGGGCATCTGACATTGGCCACTGTCAGCGGACAGGATACTGGGCTGGATGGACCATTGGTCTGACCCAGTCTGGCCGTTCTTATGTAACTCTCCAAGTAGGTATCCTGCTTCTTCCCCTGGGGCTACATGGAATGGGAATCTCCATTTGCATATTTTCATTAGGTGCATCATATTACCAGAGGTAGCTTGGGGAATTTTTTAATGCTGCGAAATAAACTGACTGTCATTTCTTCTTTTTCTTCAGTTCTCCTAGGCCAGATGCCAAAGGGCACATTCTGCTTGAATCATCTGCTGCTCTTTCTCACTAGCCTTGAAGAAGCTGGTCTCCAAAATGTTAATGTCCGGCTCTGCAGCCTTGACTCTGTTCTCTATGAGAAGCACGTGGACAGGCCAGAGACAGCTCGGGAAACAACTGCAAAGCAAGGTGAACAAAGAAAATGTACATTGCTGGATCGGAAAACATTGGCAGGATTGTCTCTCCCCTGTCCAAGAAAATAAGGTTTACCTCACCCACATTGGCATGTTGTAAAATGCATTTTAAACCATTTCTTTTCAGTCACTAATGTTGCTAATTACTTTGGCTGAGATTCATCCATATGCCGACACAAGTCTAAGGCATTTGCAACACTGACCTTTGCATTCTCAGGCACTTGTGATTACTCTATGCACAGGGGTGAACTTCACCCAAAGCGACTAACTCCGGTTCCACTGTGCTAAATGGGCGTGATTGGGTGCAATGACTTGATGACTGAATTTATTTTGCTGTTTCAAGAGGCTTCTCATGAAGATATCTGTGGTCACTCAAGCAAACACTCTGCACCAGAGGTGGGCAATAAAAAAATGGCAGCCTGCTCGGTTAGTCCCTGGCAGGCCACCACCACTTCAGCAGTATCAGAGGATCACAGCTGTTTGGCCATAAATCACCGTTTGCGGCCAATGCAAGTGGCAGGAAGTGTCACGGACAGGGACACCACTTTCTGCCGCTCACATTGGTTGTGAATGATAATTCAGGGCCAACCAGAGCTATGATCCTCTGATACCTGCAGGGGTGCAGGTAAACATGGAGGTGGGGGCCCGCCAGGGACTAATTCTGTGGACCGGCTTTGGCCCGTGGGCCAGAATTTGCTCATGTCTGCTCTACACGCATGTAATAACCGCGGAAAATATACGCAAATTTTTAAATATGCCTTTTACTCTTTTGCTGCTCAACACTGGCAAATTGAGCAGATTATGAAGCTTTTCTTCTTGACACTTTAACAATTGACCCTTTAAAAGGCTTTTCTGCTCCGCCTCAGCATGGCCATGTTAAATGTGCATTGTATTACAAGCTACAGCAAAATCAACTACAATTTCAGTTCTCTTGAAAAAGAATGTAAGACTAATGGAGACACTATCCTAAAATTTGTGTATGTTTCTGAATGTCTTTTGGTGAATTATGACATGACTTTTAGCAACAAATGTAGTGTGCTTGGCTGTCCTTTGAATCAGAGCATTTCACTGTTGGCATAAGAGGTTTTTAGCAAGATGATTTGAATATGAATGGGGGGGCAAGATGAGTATTGTTGTGATTTGAATGGGAAAAGGAGTTTCTAGACATCAGGGAGGGGAAGGGCTAGGCACTGGATTAGTTCTCAACTGACCTGGATTCTATTCTCACTCTGCCACTCACCTACTGGGATGCTTGGTCAAGGTATTTACCTCAATATCCACATCTTTAAAGGCAGACGCTGATAGTTGGCTGGCCTTGAGAAGGGCTTGGAGAACTCCCTATCAGCTGTGCAAAGGACAATTGGGAGGTTTGGGGAGAAAGGGGGGGAAACAGAGACTCTCATCAGTAAGGAGTGCCTGAGTTCTGTCCTCTTCCTTAGGTATTCTGCAACTTCAAAGCCTAAACCAATCTCTCTGAATTTGTTCTAGATTTATCCTGTTGTTCTCTGGGAATACAAATGTACTAAATTCACTCTTTACCCTAAGCAGGGCAATCAGGGTGGGGACATTCAGATTTTTTAAATTTTAAATTAGATATTATGGTGTTTAAGTATTTTGCTCCTTTTTTAAAACAAACATATTTACAGTAAAATCTAAATTTAACACAAAATATGTTAAAGCCGATACTACTTATAAATAAGCTGAATTCAGGAGCCCATATAAAAAAATCTGAATTAAAAGCTGCTTTTCTTTATAAATCATAGAATACTAGAACTGGAAGGAACCTTGAGAGATCATCAAGTCTAGTCCCCTGGGTTATTCCCTTTTTATAGATGGGCACTATATTTGCCCATTTCCAGTCTTCTGAAATCTCTCCTGTATTCCACTTTTCAAAGATGATAGTTAATGGCTCAGATACCTCCTTTATTAGCTCAGGAGTATTCTAGGCTGCATTTCATCAGGCCCTGCTAATTTGAAGACATCTAAGTTTTCTACGTAATTCTTAACTTGACCTTTTCCTGTTTTAATTTATGAACCTACCTCCTTTTCTCCAGCATTCACTATCCGCTTCTCTCTGGACTGCTGGGGAGGGGTCGGGGGGGGGGCGCAGCTAGTGAGGGGTTGCCCCACCCAATTCGTAACTAGGGATCCGACGTAAGTCGGATCCACGTAACCCGGGGACTGCCTGTAGCCATCTCATTGAGCCATCTATTTGAGCAGCTACTACAAAACTGATTTAGAAAAGTTGTTTTTACTTGCCACAGAGGCAGGAGAAGAGGCAATGGGTGCAAACTACTCCATAGCATATTTAGATTAAGTTAAATCCCAAGACAAGCTTTCTAACGGTAAGGACCCTTGAGGGAAGTGGCTGTCTGGAGTGTGTGTTTGTGTTTGTGTTTTACTTGCTGTGTGCTGAGCTTGTGTTTGGCTGTTTGGTTTTTGTTTTCTTGTGGGTTTTTTCTCCTTTCCCTTCCCCCTCCTCTGCCTCCCCCTCACAGAGTGTGTGCTGTGGCTGGTAGGTGGAAGCTGTGAGCTTCTAATCATGGTTTGAAATCTAGAAGCCTCTGCTCATTGGTTGAGCCTTCATCACGGGGAGGGGCTATCAGGCAATCCAGGGCTTTATAAAGGAGTGAGTCAGCAACCAGGGAGCTTGCGAACAAGGGCTGTTAACAGGGAGTTTGGAGAGGAAGTGGGAAGGGGGTGAGATACACTCGCCATTCTTTAAAATCTTTTCACTACACTCCTGCCCTTCAAGGAGGCATTTAATAACAATTGAGGAATGTCTCAGAAGGAAGGCAGGTATGGATGATGATAGGTCTGCTGTTACCTGCACAGCATGTGCCATGTTTGTCTTCCTCCCAGAAGAAAGAAGGGATTTCATCTGCACTAAGTGCAAGCTGGTCACCATTTTGGAAGAAAAAATTAGAGGACTTGAGGCCCAAGTATCGACCCTACATTCTATCAGAGCGGATGAAGACTTCCTTGATAGAAGGCAGCGTTTAATCTTGCAGGCACAGCAGGCTGAAGAGCCAGTCAGGGCAGTACAGGACAAGGAAGAAA
>CM057848.1:139117-150901 GCA_030068395.1 Apalone spinifera | reverse complement strand
CATCGGAATAGCTTGCTTTTGGGCCCTTAACAATGTCCTTTTGAAAAACTGCCATCTCTCCTCAGTTGTTTTCCCCTCAGTCTTGATTTCCATGTGACCTTACCTATCAGGTCTCTGAGCTTACCAAAATCCACCTTCCTGAAATCCATTGTCTCTATTTTGCTGTTCTCCCTTCTACTCTTCCTTCGAATAGTGAACTCTATGATTTCATGATCACTTTCACCCAAGCTGCCTTCCACTTTCAAATCCTCAACCAGTTCCTCCATATTTGTTAGGATCAAATCTAGAACTGCTTCCCCCTGGTAGCTTTTTCAACCTTCTGAAATAAAAAGTTGTCTCCAATGCAGTCCAAGAATTTATTGGCTAGTCTGTGCCCTACAGTGTTATTTTCCCAATATATATCTGGATAGTTGAAGTCCCCCATCACCACCAAATCTTGGGCTTTGGATGATTTTGTTAATTGTTTGAAAAAAGTTGTTTTTTTGATTGTATCCCTGTGGTATATATGGCCATGCCAATTTTCTTCCACAATTTGATCTGAGGAAGTGGGTCTGGCCTACGAAAGCTCATCACCTAATAAACCATCTTGTTAATCTTTAAAGTGCTGCATAGTCCTATCTTTTGGTTCAGCAAGACCTGACTAACACGGCTACATCTCTATTGCTTTTTTGAGATGAGGAGACAACAGCTATATGCAGTATTCAAAATGTGGGCATACCGTGGATTTATATAAGGGCACTAAGATATTCTCTGTCTCATTCTCTATCCCTTTTTTAATTATTCCTAACATCCTGTTTGCTTTTTTGACTGCCACTAAACATTGTGTGGATGTCTTCAGAGAACTATCCACGATGACTCCAAGAGCTCTTTCCTGATTAGTTGTAGCTAAATTAGCCCCCATCATATTGTATGTATAGTTGCGGTTATTTTTTCCAATGTTCATTACGTTACACTTATCCGCATTAAATTTCATTTGCCATTTTGTTGCGCAATCACTTAGTTTTGTGACATCTTTTTGAAGTTCTTCACAGTCTGCTTTGGTCTAAACTACTTTGACTTAGTTTAGTCTGCAAATTTTGCCACCTCACTGTTTACCCCTTTCTCCAGATCACTTATGAATAAGTTGAATAGGATTGGTTCAAGGACTGACCCTTGGGGAACACCACTAGTTACCGCTTTCCATTCTGAAAATTTACCATTTATTCCTAATCTTTGTTTCCTGTCTTTTAACCAGTTCTCAGTTCATGAAATGATCTTCTCTCTTATCCCATGACAACTTAATTTATGTAAGAGCCTTTGGTGCGGGACTTTGTCAAAGACGTTCTTGAAATCTAAGTAGACTATATCATGCCTTTGGTATGGTGCTATAGCCAGCCCATATAGCCCAGCTGGGCTCCAAATCTTCTCCAGTGCTATGGCTGCAGATGTCCTATAAGCACTGGTAGACATAGGCTTATAGGGTGTGTCTACATAGCAAAGTTATTTCAAAATAACAGCCATTATTCTGAAATAACTATGTGAGTGTTGACACAGCAAAACTGCTATTTTGAAATAATTTTGAAAGAGTGGATGGCATATTCCAGCTTCTGTAAATCTCATTCTACAAGGAATAGCGCCTATTCCGAAATAGGTATTTCAGAATAGGGACTGTGTAGATAGGGAATAGTTTCTATTTCAAAATAGGGGGCCTCCAGCCCTTCCCAGGGTGCTCTGCTTGCCACTCTGTCCACACTCAGCAAATCTCTATCCTCCTCCTACCCCCGCCCCAGAGCCCTTAAAGCTGCAGCCTCTGCAGCACGTGGCCTTGCTCCAAGCACATAGCCTGTGACAGAGCTGAGAACTGTCACTCTCACCTCGCAGATTGAGGCTAGGCTTCACATGCTGTGTCCCCTGACCATCTTTCTTTATTCTCCACAGCCGGACCAGCTGCAAGAGGGAGGCAGTCAACACTACCCAGAATAGCCTCCCGGACCCAAAGCATCCATAGGCACCACCGTCCCATGGACAAGTACCAGAGGCAGCACCCGGCAGCACTCCGAGCTTTGCACCACACCATCCACAGCTGGGTCCAGGAGGATCTGCAGCTGCATCCCTGTGCACTGATGTCCACTCCCTTGTGCAGAGCATGATGCCTTCTCCCGCTGCAGTCTCGGCTCCATCTCCTGCTGTTGTTCCTCCTCCTGCACCCACGGTGGTGGGATCCACTGTGGTGGGATCCACGGAGCCCAGTGCCACTCCCAGCCCCAATCCTAAGCCTCTCCTCCCCCTTCCAGCTCTCTCCTCCTTCCTGCAAGTTTCTCACCACTGCTCTTCTTCCACCCTCTCTCCTCCCCTCTCCCAGGTTCTTTGTATTTTTATTGTGGGATCAAAGAAACTGGGGAGAGACTGGACAAAGTGTTTAGTTTTTCCAAAAAAAAAAAGTTTTTTAATTTTTTCATCAGAAAAGGGGGGAAGGGAAAGATAAATGGAGGGACAACAGTGAGGAGTGAAGCAGAAGCCCCCAGTGGGGTGCACCAGGGGAGAGTGTCACTGGTCCACCCGGGGAGAAGCTCTCCCTCAGGGCCTCCCTGATGCACACGGCCCCCTTATGGGCCTGCCAGATGGCAGTCATGCGCAGCTGCTTGTAGGCCCTGCCTAAGTAGTCAGCTTCTGCTCCCCCACCCTGACAGGAAGGCCTCCCCCTTCCTTTTGCACATGTTGTGCAGAACACAGCACACAGCCACCACTTGTGGGATGTTGTACTCCCCGAGGTCCAGGTGGGTGAAGAGGCATCTAAACTGTGCCTTCAATTAGCCAAAGGCACCATTGATGACCATGTGGGCCCTGCTCAGCCTTTTGGGAGGGGTTGAGGTGGCCAGTGTAGGGCTTCATGAGCTACGGCTGCAGGGGATAGGCTGCATCCCCCACAGATAGGCATGTCCATGTCTTCAACCCTGATGTTATGGTTGGGGTAGAAAGTTCCGGTGTGCAACTTCTGGAACACGCTCGAGTTCCTAAACACACGTGTCATGCGCCTTCCCCGACCACCTGACATTCTATGAAGTGGCCCCAGTGGTCAGTCACGGCCTGCAGGGCCACAAAAAAGTATCCCGTGCAGTTAATGTACATTGATGCCCAGTGGTCTAGGGCATGGGTAGGGATGTATGTCTCCTCGATAGCCCCCCCCCCACAGTTGGGCAAGCCCAGGGTGCCAAAACCAGTGATGATGGTGTCCACATTTGCAAGGCAGATGACTCAGCACAGCAGGCTGCTGTTGATCTCCCTGGCCACTTGCAGAAGGAGACAAACAAACTGAGAATCACAGGGGTGCCAGGGTGCCTTCAAGTTCCCCCCATTACCCCAACTCACCAGGAGCAACCCTCTCCAATTACCCCAATCCTTGGCAGGGCTTTGTGAGGGTGGGGCTGAACAAACCCTCCTGGGGAGGGGGCTTGCACCACCCCTTTCCCTAGGGAAGCCCATTCTGTCCTTCTACCCCCCTCATGGGACAATAGCCCAAGAATGCCATAAATGCATGACTAGGGCCTCGACAGTCGATCTCCCCACAATGAACTGGTACCCCATGGATTGGTAGCTATCTGGCCTGGAGAGCTTCCAGAGAGCGATGGCAACATGCTTCTGGAGGGAGATGACAGGCCTTATGTGCATGTCCTGTCACCTCAGGGCAGAGATGAGCCACTCACAGAGCTCCAGAAAGGTGTCCTTTTTCATTCAAAAGTTCTGGCGCCATTGTTGGTCTTCCCAGCGCTCCAGAACGATGTGGTCCCACCAGTTTGCAATGGTGTCCAGATGCCAGATGTCATGGGACATGTTGTCCAGGGCATGGCAGGCGGCCTCCAGCTGCTGGAGCCACACCCCCACATACCCAACGAGGGTCTGCCACAAGGGCTGGAGGTTGGGTTCCTGCAGAGCCTGGGAGGCTGCATGCAGAAACTGCTGAATGAGTTGAAGACTGCCTGGAGGCAGCTCCGGCTGCATAGCAGAGAGTGCTGTGGTGTCATGAAGCAGGGCAACCAGAGCACACAGAGAAAATGCTTTGCTCAGAGAGGTAGGCAAACAAGCAGGGAAACCTGAGAAACGGCTGAAACTTTTACGCACAAGCCTCAGATAGCCTCAGGCAGCAGCCATACGAAGTAACTACTGACCTGATGCCCTGCCTGAATTGGTTCTGGGTTGCCTTAAATGCGATTCAACGTGCAATCAGTGTGGATGCTCTATTTCAAAATAACTAAGTGCTATTTCGAAACGCATTTTCTGTGAAGACGCGCTATGTTGAAATAAGCTATTTCGGAAAATCTCTTCCAGAATAGCTTATTCTGAATAAACTGCGCTGTGTAGAGGTAGCCCTACTAGCCCGAGACTCCCCCTGCTAGCGGCTCAACTCCACATGGGGTTAACCCTAGAAATACCGTGGGCCTGTCTGCTCACCCTGGCATAGGAAATAGGCAGGTGATAAGGGTGAGGCCTTTGCCATTTACTACTATGAACTGCAGCCTGTTCAGAATCCAGCAGCCCTGGACGAACATAGTCAAGCCCTACTCACTGGAGAAACACAGACCAAGCACATACATATGCACAATACTTTTTTTGTGACGGTACAGCCCGGAACAGCATACCATCACCTATTTTCTGAGCACACAGAAAAGGAATGGCATTTCCCCTGTGCATACCGGCATCTGTTTTCCTGGGGTGCGAGGCGGGGTTTTTTTTGGCTCCCGGTGCAGTGTTTTGGCTCTTAATGGGGCTGCAACTGCACTGCAGCCCCCAGAGTGACTTTTTTTTTCTTTTTTGCTCAACAAGTTTGAGTCTGGAGTACTGGCGCCTTTTTTCTTACCAAAAAAGCACTACATATGAACTTCTGCAGAAACTGATTGCATCCAAAGCGAGTCCAGTCAACCTTGGAAAGCTACAGGGAGATGACCACACACACCACATTAACTCACTGCAAATCCCAAACCCAACATTTCAAGTCCTAAGGAAGCCTGGACGTCGATGTTTTATTCCCATTTGCCAACCACAGTTTTTAGTTAATAGTGCTAGGGTAAATGTGGAGGAATCATCCAGCAATTACTCATAAAGACTAGGTTGTTGGGGTTTTTTGGTTACCGTTTATAAAGCAAAGCTAAAAGAGTATTAACATGAGAAATGCTCAATATAATTATCAACGTATTCACACTACGTCTCATAATTGTAGCTCTGGAAAATATCAGCATTGAGTAAATGAAACAACCCTGTTGCTCATACATCAAGGTTTGCTGAAAACTGAATAAAAACAGTGCTTTCCATAGTGGTAAAAACAAAATACATATACCAGTGCATTATTATAGAAAAGAAGCAAAAGGCAGATTAATTCTTAAATGCACTAGAATATTGGCATAGAAGAGCACAGCTTCCTTGCTCAGGAAGGAGAGACAAGGAATAAAAGGAGGAGGTGTTGCCTTTATATATATATATATATATATATGTGTGTATATATATATATATATATATAAATAAAGGTTTACACTTAGACTGAGGTTGAAATGCAAATAGCAGACAGATTTGATGAGAATCTCTGGCTAAGGATAAAAGGGTTAAAAACAAGGGTGATGTAATGGTAGTGGTCTATTAGGGTGTGTCTAGACTTCATGGCTCCATTGACAGAGCCATGTACATGAGACAGGACAACAAAGGGAAATGGCCGCCGCGCTGTGCTGATCAGCTGTTTGTCGGCACAGCACGGCAGTCTAGACGGGGATCTCTCGACCCCAGAATCCTTTGTTGGCAGATCCTTTATGCCTCATGAAACGTACCTTATTTTGATGTTATTTCGAAATATTCCAAAACATCCCTTATCCCTCATGGAATGAGGTTGAAAGGAAAGGCAGACTAGTGAGCCTGTTATATTTTGATAAAACTGTGTCAAAGCAAAGGCTTCACTTAGTTTTTAGGCAGCTAAACAAACAGCTTTATTGATCAGTAGAGCCAAACGTGGTCCCAGTAGAGCCGGGCCCAGTAAGGCTGGCTAATACAATCAATCCTAGTATTTTATACCCTTAACCAAACAAGTCTGATGCCAGGGCATTCCATCAAAACAAACTTCAAAAAGAAATTGTTATCAGCACAGAAAGAAACAGGTTTTTAGGGAGTTTGAACTTCAGCTCAAAATAGTTCATTAACACATTCCAACAGCCCATCCTCCTGGCCTCTCTCACATTGGTGAAGGTCAGTTAACTTTCTAGGGTACGTGCAGAAGCGAGAAACTTAAATGGCTTCTGTTATATGAAGTGGCTTCTAGCTAAATATGAAATGGCTTCTACAACTGGCTTGCTTTTAAGACATGGAATAATATCCCGAAATAGCTCCACTATGTAGACGTAGCCTTAGAGACCAACTAACCAGGAAGAAGAGGTGGATGAGGCTTTTTAACAACAAATAAAATATCGTCCAAAGCACAGGAATTGGTGGTGATTGGGGACATCAGCGACCCACACATTGGTTCAGAAAATAACACAGCAAGGCACAGATTAGCCAACAAGTTCTTGAGCCAGTGAGTAACAAAATGGCAGATGAAAATCAGTGTTGATAAATGCAAAGTAATGCATATTGAAAAATGTAATCTCAACTATACACAAAAATTAGTGGGTCTAAATTAGCTAATAGCACTCGAAAGATCTTAGAATCATTATGCATTTTTCTCTGAAAATATCCACTTCATGCACAGTCAGGTTAATTTCTCTATACCTGGGAAGCTGCTAGAGCATGAACTAGAGGATCCATCAGACGATGACAATGGTCCCTTCTGTTCCTAGAGTCTATACATAGAAGCTGTGTCTAGACTGGCAAGTTTTTGAGCAAAAGTGGCTGCTTTTGCGGAAAAACTTGCCAGCTATCTACACTGGCCGCTTGAATTTGTGCAAGAGCACTGACTTTGTACTGTACAAAATCAGTGCTTCTTGAGCTAATACAATGACACTCCCATTCGGGCATAAGCCCTCTTGTGCAAATGTATTTTGGCGAAAATGACGATTCGGGCTTTCTTGCGCAAAACCGCGTCTAGATTTGCACGGACGCTTTTCTGCAAAAAGTGCTTTTGCACAAAAGCGTCCGTGCCAATCTAGAAGCTCTTTTCTGCAAATGCTTTTAACGGAAAAACTTTTCCTTTAAAAACATTTGCGGAAAATCATGCCAGTCTAGACGTAGCCAGACTGTTTCAAATCTATGAACATAGACTCGTAGAATCCTAGGACAGAGACCTCAGGAGTCATCAAGTCCAGCCCCCTGCCAAAGCAGGACCAATCCCAACTAAATCAACCCAGCTAGGGCTTTGTCAAACCGAGATTTAAATACCTCTAGGGATGGAGATTCCACCACCTCCCTCGGTAACTCATTCCAGTGCTTCACCACCCTCCTAGTGAAATAGATTTTCCTAATATCCAACCTACACCTCCCCCACTGAAACTTGAGGCCATTGCTCCTTGTTTTGCCATCCATCACTACTGAGAACAGCCTCTCTCCATTGTCTTTGTAACTTCCCTTCAAGAAGTTGAAGACTGCTATCAAATCCCCCCTCACTCTTCTCTTCTTCAGACTAAATAAACCCAAATCCCTCAGCCTCTCCTCATAGGTCATGTGCTCCAGCCCCCTAATCATTTTGGTTGCTCTCCGCTGGACCCTCTCCAATGCGTCCACATCCTTTCTATAGTGGGGGGTCCAGAATTGGATGCTATATTCGAGATGTGGCCTCACCAGAGCCGAATAAAGGGGAATAATTACTTCTCTAGATCGGCTGGCAATGCTCCTTCTAATGCAACCTAATATTCCATTCACCTTCTTGGCTACAAGGGCACACTGTTGACTCATATCCAGCATTTCATCCACTGTAATCCCCAGATCCTTTTCAGCTGGGGACTTAGCCTTTCAGTCCCCAGCTTGTAACAATGCTTGGGATTTTTCCGTCCCAAGTGTAGGACTCTGCACTTGTCCTTGTTGAACCTCATCAGATTTCTTTTGGCCCAATCCTCTAATCTGTCTAGGTCACTCTAGACCCTATCCCTGTCCTCCAACGTATCTACCTTTCCTTGTAGCTTTGAGTCATCTGCAAATTTGCTGAGGGTGCAATCCATCCTCTCATCCAGGTCATTAATAAAGATGTTGAACAAAACTGGCCCTAGAACTGATCCTTGGGGAACTCTGCTAGAAACCGACCACCAACCTGAGATCTAGCCATTAATCAGTAACCATTGGGCCCGACAGTCTAGCCAGCTTTCTATCCATTTTACAGTCCATTATCCAATCCATACTTCTTAACTTGCTGGCAAGAATATTGTGGGAGACAGTATCAAAAATTTTGCTAAAGTCAAGGGATATCACATCCATCGACTTTCCCATATCCACAGAGGGAACATGTAGGGAACCAATTGTACCTTTTGAGCTACCAAAAGGCAGGCCAGTGAGCATATGCACACCTGGCCACATGGAGTCACGGGATTAGCAATTGTTCAGGATATTTCAGCAACACTGAGTGTAGTTAAATACAAACCCCTCTCCGAGCTGTTCTGGTCTGCAAGCCTAACATCTTAGGGAAGAGCTAAACATGAGTACCCTTCAGTGCCACTGGATGAGCTGATTGTGTCTTTTAAACCAAGCAGAATTTGATGTGGGTTTGGGAGGTTGGTGGAGGGGGCCTTTGCAGGGAAAGCTCTGGGATCTGAAGCTCCAGGGAGGACTGCTGGAGTTTTAGTGCTTTCAGTTTCTTTGCACCCTAAATAGAAGAGACTCTGTTCCTTTAGTCCTCTGCAAAAATGCTTGTCTTCACACTAAAATGGCACCAGACCCAGGGCGCTTACACTGTGACACCCTGTCTCTCTCCAGTCCCATCTGATCAGAGGGATTGGAGGGTACTCTCCTCTTCTCCTGGGGAGGATGTGAAAGAAAAAAACTGCTGTCCTTTCACACCACAGCAATCTGGGGAAAGCTTTACAAGTTTGAAACTGTTTTCCTCTGCTTCTCTGGGCACCCAGCTGATTCATGCAATGCAGCTAGAGAACAGCAGGTTCAATATCCTTTTGTGAAAACTAGTCTCTCTGTGCCACGCCTGTAAAATTAACTTCTGCACAGACCCTAACTATGCAGTGGATACTAGAAGACAATCAATGGGGTGTGCTCTCATTCACGTCCTGCCTACTGCCCTGCCCACAGCACATTGAGTGAGGTTTGTGGTTCCAGGCTCTCAAGGTGGACTTGAGTGTTACTCCAGATGTTCCTGGCAATTCACTGACCTTTCTGGCAGAGAGTCAGTAAACCAAAATGGACTTCTAAGAGCCTAGGTCTATAGTTCACTAAGTGATAGGGTTGTGAAATGCAATATTCTCCTGGACTGTCTCAGGCGAGGCATTTCCAGTGATGACAGAGAAGAATGAATCCCATTGTACAAGGCACAAGTAACAACTCTTTGGAATACTCAGAACAATTCTGGTCATCTGTGTTCAAGATAATGAATTTAAATTGGAACAGATGCAGAGAAGAACTACAAGAATGATCAAGGGACAGGAGTACTTATCCTGTGAGAAGAGATTAGAAGAGCTTGGCTTGTTTATATCATAGACTACTAGGACTGGAAGGGACCTCGAGAGGTCATCGAGTCCAGTCCCCCGCCCTCATGGCAGGACCAAATACTGTCTAGACCATCCCTGATAGACATTTATCTAACCTGCTCTTAAATATCTCCAGAGATGGAGATTCCACAACCTCCCTGGGCAATTTATTCTAGTGTCTGACCACCCTGACAATTAGGAACTTTTTCCTAATGTCCAACCTGAACCTCCCTTGCTGCAGTTTAAGCCCATTGCTTCTTGTTCTATCCTCAGAGGCCCAGATGAACAAGGTTTCTCCCTCCTCCTTATGACACCCTTTTAGATATCTAAAAACTGCTATCATGTCCCCCCTCAATCTTCTCTTTTCTAAACTAAACAAACTTAGCTTAGTAAAAGAAACAAATTTAGCGTAGTAAAAGAAAGGCTGATGGGATATAGAGCTCTATAGCCGCATTAGGAAGTAAATACTAGTGAGGGTGAAGAGGTTTTGGAACTAAAGGACAATACTGGTACAAGAACACAGGGGAATGAAATGGCCATGAACACATTCATGCTGGAAAGTAGAAGCAGGTTTCTAACGCCATCAAAGGGATGAGGTTCTGGACTCAATATGAGGTGTGGGGCAAATAACTTTTCAGAGAGAGATGGGCAAATGTCTGAGTGTGATTGTATGATGAGTTTATTTGTGATTGTACAGGGCAGGCATCCCTGGCACTCACATCAAGATTATGTTTTATATTTCCAAAACTCATGTTCAGGGTTTCAGCTACCTCCTGGCATGGCTCAGGAAAGGAGTACCCCTTCCTCTGTGTATTCTTGGATTTTTTTCTTTTGTGTTTGATTTCCTTCCTCAGGAAGGAGTTAAAGCTGCACTCCCCACTGCAGGTATTGCCTGTAAATGTGTAGCCATATGAGCTGTGATAAAGGAAATGTGAAACATTGTGTGTGTTCAATTCCATATACACAACTGCTCAGCCTTGGGAAAGTCCCAACTGTAAAAGAAACTGGTCTGAAATATGCTTCAGGTACACAGAGAGAAGTTAGGCAGCATGGGACTGATGAAATGGGGGCTGCTGTGACACCATTTCTTCTGAACATGGACAAAGAAACCCGTGTAACACACTGACCCCTTGTATTAGATGCATAGGGAAAGCATCTTGGAAAAAGCTGCTTTTTACCCCCTGTACCTCCTGTCCAGTCAGCCTTACCTCAGTCCCCGGAAAAATCATGGAGGGAATCCTCAAGGAATCCATTTTGAAGCACTTGGAACAGGGGAAAGTGATCAGGAATAGTCAACATGGATTCACGAAGGGAAAGTGGTGCCTGACCAATTTGATTAGCTTCTATGATGAGGTAACTGGCTCTGTGGATATGAGAAAGTCAGTGGATGTGATATACCTTGACTTTAGCAAAGCTTTTGATATGGTCTCCCATAATATTCTTGCCAGCAAGTTACGGGAGTATGGATTGGATAAATGGACTGTAAAATGGATAGAAAGCTGGCTAGACTATCGGGCCTAACGGGTAGTGATCAATGGCTCAATGTCAGGTTGGCGGTTGGTTTCTAGCAGAGTGCCCCAAGGATCAGTTCTTGGACCAGTTTTGTTCAACATCTTTATTAATGACCTGGATGAGGGGATGGATTGCACCCTCCAGCAAGTTTGCAGATGACACTAAGCTTCAAGGAGAGGTAGATATGCTGGAGGGCAGGGATAGGGTCCAGAGTGACCTAGATAAATTAGAGGATTGGGCCAAAAGAAATCTGATGAGGTTCAACAAGGACAAGTATAGAGTCCTGCACTTGGGGCAGAAGAATCCCAAGCATTGTTACAGGATGGAGACTGAATGGCTAAGTAGTAGTTCTGCAGAAAAGGACCTGGGGATTACAGTGGATGAGAAGCTGGATATGAGTCAACAGTGTGCCCTTGTAGCCAAGAAGGCTATTGGCATATTAGGGTCCATTAGTAGGAACATTGCCAGCAGATCCAGAGAAGTGATTATTCCCCTTCATTTGGCTCTGGTGAGGCCACATCTGGAATATTGTGTCTAGTTCTGGACCCCCCACTACAGAAAGGATGTTGACACATTGGAGAGGGTCCAGCGGAGGCCAACCAAAATGATTAGGGGGCTGGAGCGCATGACCTATGAGGTGAGACTGAGGGATTTGGATTTATTTAGTCTGAAGAAGAGAAGAGTGAGGGGGGATTTG
>CM057848.1:1640-13534 GCA_030068395.1 Apalone spinifera | reverse complement strand
TTGCCCTGACCCTCCTTTCTCTCTGCCATTGTAGCTCATGCTCCCTCCCATTTCTGACCCATATCCCAGGTCTCCATGTTCTCCACTTACCTGTGGGCTTTGCTCACCTGTCCCTGTCGAACCTAGTTGACCTCCTGAGGTCTCTTCCAGCCCCATGATTCTAAAAGGTTGTTACAAGGAGGAGGGAGGAAAAATATTCTCCGGGCCTGGAACAGTCCTCCGGGCACGGTAGTGGTCCCAGCAGGGACCGGGGTGCTCTGACACCACTTACCAAGGGGTCTTTAGGGAAATTTCCCCTTCTGGGTCATCAAAAGGCCATGCTACTTCACTATAGGGAATAAATAACTTTTCCTTATTTGCTTTCTCCTCACCAGTCATGATTTTATAGACCTCTATCATGTCTCCTCTTAGGCTCCTCTTTTCTAAGCTGAAAAGTCAGTCTTTGTGTGAGTTCAGAGCAGGCGTTGGAGGAGAGATGGACTGAGCCAGGAATCAGGCATGGAATTTTCAGATATATCCATGTCTAGAAAGGACTAAACCTTAGAACAGCAGCTATGTAAGTGAACAGGGACTGATTAGTTACATGTGATCATGTTATTTTCTGGCTTGTGAACACTGTGCTGAACTCAGGTAAACCCCCCCCCCCATACATAATACTTTTTAAAGTAAAATCTAGGTGAACAATTCTCTGCACTTTTAATCTGTCTTTTTACAGTTGCTCTGTAACTCCTAGGAACTAAGCATGCTTTACCAAATATATCTTCTTTGTTTTGTTAATAAAAATCACCTTTTTAAGACTATGATCAGATTCTCTGTACCTAATGATTGGAAGATAGCTAACGTGACACTAATATTTAAAAGGGGATCTAGAGATGATCCTGGCAATTGCAGACCAATAAGTCTAGCATCAGTACCGGGCAAATTAGTTGAAACTATAGTAAAGAATAAAATTGTCACACATGTAAAAGAACATAATTTACTGGGCAAAAGTCAACATGGTTTCTGTAAAGGGAAATCATACCTTACTAATCTGCTAGAGTTCTTTGAGGGGGGGTCAACAAATATGTGGACAAAGGGGATCCAATGAATGTAGTATACTTAGATTTCCAGTAAGCCTTTGACAAGGTCCCTCACCAAAAGCTCTTAAGTAAAGTAAATTGTCATGGGATAAGAGGGAAGGTCATTTTGTGGATTGATACCTGATTAAAAGACAGGAAACAAAGGGTAGGAATAAATGGTAAGTTCCGAGTGGAGAGAGGTAACTAGTGGTGTCCTGGGACCCATCCTATTTAACTTATTTATAAATGATCTAGAGAAAGGGATTAACAGTGAGGTGGCAAAATTTGCAGATGATACAAAACTGCTCAAGATAGTTAAGACAAAAGCAAACTGTGAAGAGCTTCAAAAAGATCTCACCAAACAGTGATTGGGCAACAAAATATCAAATGAAATGTAATAATGATAAATGTAAAGTAATGCACATTGGAAAACATAATCCCAACTATAAATACAATATGATGGGGACTAATTTCACTACAACTACTCAAAAGAGAGATCTTGGAGTCATTGTGGATAGTTCTCGGAAAACATCCGCTCAGAGTGCAGCAGCAGTGAAAAAAGCAAATACAATGTTAGAAGTCATTAAAGAAGGGATAGAGAATAAGACATAAAATATCTCATTGCTTCTATATAAAACTGTAATATGCCCACATCTTGAATACTGTGTAAAGATATGGTCGCTTCATCTCAAAAAAGATATATTGGCATTGCAAAAGGTTCAAAAAAGGGCAACAAAAATGAATGGGGTTTGGAACGGGTCCCATATGAAGAAAGATTAAAAAGACTTGGACTCTTTAACTTAGGAAAGCGGACACTAAGGGGGGATATGACAGAGGTCTATAAAATCATGACTGGTATGGAGAAAGTGAATAAGGAAAAATTATTTACTTATTCCCACAATATAAGAACTAGGGGTCACCAAATGAAATTAATAGGCAGCAGGTTTAAATCAAACAAAAGGAAGTTTTTCTTCACACAGTGTACAGTCAACCTGTGGAACTCCTTGACAGAGGATGAGGTGAAGGCTAGAACTTTAACAGGGTTCAAAAAAGAGCTAGATAGATTCATGGAGGTTAGAGGTCCATCAATAGCTATTAGCCAGGATGGGTAGGAATGGTGTCCCTAGCCTCTGTTTCTCTAGAAGTGAGAGACAGGGGAGCAATCAAGTGAGGATTACCTGTTGCGATCCCTCCCTCTGGGGCAGCTGGTATTGGCCACTGTCGGAGACAGGATACTGGGCTAGATGGACCTTTGGTCTGACCCAGCATGGCCATTCTTATGTTCTTATTCCTGTGTCCTAGAAGGCAGAAGATTCTGTTTGCATGTGCCTGAGACTGAAGGTCAGCTATTAAAAAACTATAGTTTGTTTTTCAGCTCTCTCCTGAAGGAGGGTTAAAGAGCTTGGGGATACCCCACAGGAAGAAATTTCCAAGTGCATTTTCCTGGGCTCTCAAGCAGTTTTTGCATTTGCATGGTAGCAGGGTATCACCCAAGGTCAGGGAATCTGTGACCTTAGGGAGGTTTTTTAGTGGTGGGGTATTAAAGGTCTCTTGCAGGCCTTCATCTTCTGCACTCAAGTGCCTGGGTGGGAAACAGCCTTGGCAGAAGGACTCTTTAAGAAAGCCAGAACCAGATCTAAGGGCTAAAATCTGAAACAATACAAATTCAGATATAAATACATATGAAATAAAACACAACTTTATAGTGGAGGTAATTAACCACTGGAACAATTTATCTGGAGCTATGATAAATTCTCCATCAGTTGACATCTGATCTGACATCTGTGTTAAACAGGAGGTCATACTGGATTATCACAATTATTTCTTTTGCTCTTGCAATCTAGTAATAGTATATGAGACTTGTTTAACCTGCAACACATGCAGTAAGGTTGGTGCACAGCCTCTCTCTCCACTTAGAGAGAATCTAAAATGATTCCTTGAATGATTCAAGCACCTCCTGTCCATGTGAATACGTCTCTTGTTTCCAAGTTTGTTCTGAATAAAAGAAGCCACCCCTGGAAGAAGGATTCAGCATACAAAAACCTCACACATCATCATCACAGTAAAGTCTGAAATCAGATAGAAATCTACACACTCAATTCGATTAGAAGAACCTAAATGTTTTAATTTATATCTAAAGAATGTCACTGTTCAGGCTACCCAGAAGGTCGACCATGAACGTTATCAAACCACAGCACCGAATACACTGGACAGCAAGATAGGGAAGATAGTTTTGCACTTTTGGCCTTTGCTAACTAATTGAGAGTTTAGCACCAACGTCTAGTACCAAGTTTCAATTACCGTAGTGTCACAGGTCTAGTGGAGCTCCTCTAGCTGGACGCTCACCAGTCTGCTGTGAGAGGAGTTGAAATCTGCATCACACAGTCCCTGGGCTTTCCAGGGTTGGGCAAGTTTTAGGCGCCCTTCCTGACTTTTGACTTCTAAGCATGTGCTCCTGGTGCACACCTTGTGATCATACCCCTCTTGGCAGGGGGATCCTCTGCAGTCCAACCAGTGCCTGAAATTACTGTGGTCTCCCTCCAAGCTTCCCCTCTTGCATGTTCTCCAGAATCCCATCCATGGCAAAAGTTCTCTGATTTAGAGGTTACTCCTCAGGGGCATACAATAGTCAAAACTAACAAAGATAGGCTTTGCACAGGATTCTAAAATACCATTAGCACGAGAGATACAGAAAACCTAGAGAAAATAATAATAAATAAAAAACAGCCTCACATGCATTTCTTTGCCTCTGGCTCCTTGCCTTCTGAAGAATACTTTGGGCTTAGCCAGAGCCCTGTAGGGTATTCAGGATCCTCCCAGCCCCGTGACCTCCTACACGTGGTGCAGGGCCAGCCCCACCATGAGGAGAACTGAGGCAGCCGTCTCAGGTTCCAGACTGTGGGAGGGTGCCACTAGGACCCAGAGTGTAGAAAATTGTGTCTGCTGCTGGTGCATATGTATTCTCTCTGCTCTAGATGCACAGAGATGGTAGAGTGCTGTGCTGGAGGAAGGAGGGCTCAAGAGACCTTTCAAAGTTTTGGCCCAAGTGAGGGCGCATGGGGGCGTCATTTGAGCTCCCCGTCTCAGGTGCCAAAATGTTGTGGGCCAGCGCTGACGTGGCACCTCATACAGAACATGAAAGCTCTTCCTTAAATGGCTGCTCAGAAATAATCTCTTCTGTAGCTTCCATTCACCTTTGTTAGGTGACTCTCTGATCAGCCTCTTCAGATGATGAAAATACCCTACCAGATAACCTATTATTTAGTTACTAGCTCACCTGGGCAACTTATTCTGTATCCAGTTTAGGGTGGTTCCATTTCAATGAGAGAGCCCTTTTCAGTTAGTCCGCTATGCTGCCCCTTGGTATTCCAGTCCAACATGGAGACAAAAGGACACTAAAGAAGGTAGATAAATCCCACTTTCAACATGGAGTTTGCAATCTCATGTAGTTACACAGAAAGAACACCAAATATCAAAAGCACGATTCATAAACTGTATAACTATAGCTTCTCCAAACAGTCACACCTATAATGCATATTCCATTTAAACACAATAACTGGGACTGGAAGAGACCAGTTTACTAAAAATGGGTCTCCCCTTTTCTAAGCCATAAGATTTTCAGTAATTCCTGTAATCATATTATTTGCTCTATCAAACAAGTCACCACACAGAGAGAAGCATCCCTAACTGGAAAGCTCATTGACAATTTTAGAGGCTCATGAAAATGTAGAGCTTTGTTGTCTCAGCACATTTTCATTAAAAAAGGTGACTTGCTGAACATTTTCAGGACCTGATTCTGTTCCATTGACTTCAATTGAGCAAGAGCTACCCTAAACTGTAAAGTCTTATTTTAGCCAGCAAAACTGCCTGACTGAAGCAACCTTGCAGGTTGTAATAAATGAGATAGCACATTTACAGTGGGTTAACATTCTCACAGTGTGATGAACCAAACCCTAATCTGAACACTGATCACTTAGTCCAGCTCAATTCTGACATCAAGGAGCATGTAAGCAAAGCTCTTATTTATGGTAGGATTTTTAATGGAAAATTTAAAACCCCTAGGTAACGAGGGCTCCTTTTAGAATCTTAGACCAAAATATTAGAAAATGCATCAGGCTTCATACACTGTTAATCAAATGCTGTCACCAGGATGTTTATATTGATTTTGGCAATGCCTCAAAAAACAAAACAAAAAACCCCCCCAGTGAATTACATTTATGCCAGGAATACCGCAAAGATTTTTTATGTAACAATGCCATCTTCTGGAGCTAGCAGAAATATGTGACTGCCAATTCATGCAAATAAAACAGTGAAAAGGAAATTTAATTTGTAATTTTAATTACTCTTTAAAGATAATATCCAACATAATCCTGACTTTAGTTCATAGAGTCAAAGATCATAAGAACATAAGAACGGCCGTACTGGGTCAGACCAAAGGTCCATCTAGCCCAATATCCTGTCTGCCGACAGTGGCCAGCACCAGGTGCCCCAGAGAGGGTGGACTGAAGACAGTGATCAAGCGATTTGTCTCGTGCCATCCATCTCCAGCCATTGAGGTGGATGATCCTCCCCTGAGGTCTACCCCTGAGGTGTCTTCCAGCCCTAGGATTCTATGATTCTACTTAATCTTCCAGGAATTTGCTTGATTATTTATTTGTTCTAGTTAAATAACTGGTCTGTAATTCCCTGGGTTGTCCTTATTCCTATTTTGACATATTGGCACTATATCTGCCCTCCTCCAATCCTCTGGAATCTCTTAACTTCCATGAGTTTTCAAATAATTGCTAATGGTTCAGATATCACCTCAGTTGCTTCTTGAGTATTCTTGGATGGATTTCATCAGGCCCTGCTGATTTAAAGGCATTTAACTTGTCTAATGGTGCTTGATCTTGCTGGAAACTCTACAGTTAGGTCTCACCATTCAGAAGCTTTGTCCTCAGATATAATATTCCAGCACATCCTCCCTTTCCCATGGACAAATATACACCACTACACAGACACAATAGAAACATTGTCCATCTGGACCCAGCACCTGGAATCTTTACCCCTAAGCAACACTGAATCTGCACATAAAACAAGTTTGGCCTCAAGATTTCCTAGATAAGATTAAAATTCTAGTTAAAAATGACAATCTTGAGGAAAGAAAGACATTCAAATGGAACTGGTCCTGCAAATTATCTAAAGCAATATTTCCACTCTGACAAGAATAGACACTGGAAGTTTTAGAGAGGACCTATGGGTGGCATAGTGAGACCAAGAGAGAGGAGAATTTCTGAGGATGACAGAAGGAAATTCATAGAAACATAGAATACAAGAACTGTAAGGGACATTGACAGATCATCAAGTCCCATCCCCTGCCCTCACAGCAGAATCAAGCACCATTGAGATCATCCCTGATAGATGTCTGTCTAAATTGGAAAGACCCAGGGAAAGAAAGAACGCACCTGCTTTTTCAGAAACTGTTCCGAAAAAGTGAATGCGTTCCCTAGACGCGGAGAGACTTCACTCTGCCTAGATGTGACAGAGTTTTTCTGGGATACTCTGTAGTGTAGACATAGCCCCAGTGTGCCAATGTGTAATACATACGTATAGTAAAAAACAATCTCTTCCCAAAAGAATTTACAGTATAAGGTCACAATTCTGCATGGAATACTGGAACTGGAAGGGACTGAGAGGTCATCAAGTCCAGTCCCCTGCATTCATGGCAGAACCAAGCATCATCTAGATCATCCCTGATAGATAGTTGTCTGATCTTCTTTTTAAAATCTCCAATGATGAAGATCCCACAACCTCCCCAGGCAATTTATTCCAGTTTTAATCACCTTGACAGTTAGAAAGTTTTTCCTAATGTCCAACCTAAACTTCCCTTGCTGCAATTTAAGCCCCCTGTTTCTTGTCCTATCATCAGAGGATAAGGAGAACATATTTTTCTCTTCCTCCATACTTATATACATGCTCCACTTCAAGTACCAGTGACTCACGTGCTTAGAGTTAAAACTGAGCATAACTATTTGCAGGATTGGTGACTATACAGCCAAAGCATGAGGGAAAGGAGTATTATTATACCCTCCTTAACCCTTTTGAAATTAGTAGGCCTAGTCACATGCGTAAATTTGAGCAAATATCAAGACTTTAGCAAATATCAAGAGCTAGGGAGTGAAATCAGTGACCTCTTAAAGGCCATCCTTTTTATGTATGTAACCATCCTTTTTGCACAGATTAGGTCAAACTCTGCACCATCTTGCATAACTTGCTATTTCATTGAAATCAACAGGAAAACACGAGGGGCCTAATTTTGCCCAATGTCTCATCTAGAGAGGCTGCCAGAATTTAGCACCAGAGAGAGCCAATGACCCTCTGCTCAGAATGCCTTGGCAAGTTCTCCAACAGATCCTGGCTGCAGTGACTTAATTACTTTTTTAATTAGGGGCAGAGGATAAACTTTTAGGCTCACCCTAAATTAGTGACTGGAGGGTGTATTCTTTCCACACTTCTGCTAACACAGACCTGGTTATCCATGCATATTTAGGTACCATACTAGATCTCAGGCTTGTCTAGGGCTGAGTGATGGCATGTAGAAATTAATTACAAAGCAAATTGAAGTCTTTCATTCAGCAGAATTCTCTTCTTGTAGCCTTCAGCTACACCTGAAGACATAGGTGGCCTATAGGGCCTGGGAAGCCTCTGATTTGGGCTGGGAGCTATTGTAGTCTTAATCTCATTGGCCATCTGAAATTCATCAGGACTTTTTCTTGGGAGAGGCGGGATTTCAAGTGATGCCACTCTAGGTTCAAGAAGGCCATATTAATCCTGCAAGAGGGAAACAAAGATGCTCACATTATGGCTAAATACAGAAGACATCCTCCCACCCACCCACCCTGCCTTTATGAGACTGAGGATTTCAGTTAACACCATCATTCACTTATCTCAGGATGGTGATGAATTTGGCAGGGTGGCATAGGTCCAGATGTCTCAGTAACAGTCCATCATAAATATACGGAGCTTCTCTGACAATAAACAACATGAGCACTACTGAAAACTGTTGTCTTAGTCTTAGTGGAATTGCAATGTATTGTGAATAGGCAGTTTATTAGCAGCGCTGTTATTCGCCTAACCCTGCAACTAATTTGGGGAGCACTTTGCCGAAGCATGTCATTGACAATTATGTATACTATTCATGCACTTCAAAAATAAAAAAGTGGGAGCATGGTGCTCATAAAGCATACTTAAAACTAGCCCAGCTGCTCAGGGTCAGTGCATGCCTGTTGTGTACAGTTGGTTTTGGAACTGTTTATTCCCCTGGTCTCAGTAGCAACAATGAAATCCGTAATGTTATAGTGACAATTAGAGTGCAGTTGTGTAAACACTGGAATGAAAACCCTTGGGGTTTGTTCAGTTGTATTTTCTGTGTTGCAAGCCTTTTCCCAATCATTGTAACTCAACTGGCTTGGATATGAATCAGCCCTCCCCCCCTCCCCCCCCATTCTTGTTTTTGGAAAATGTGCTCTAGTGTAATAATTTTCAGCAAGGAATGTCTCCAGCCTAAAGGCAAACAGAAGCAGCACTGCGGATGTACATGTTGCTCTAGTGCTTGATTGTTAATGTTAGAAAACATAACCCTAGCCTATGTCAGGGGCATATTGGAGGCTGCATCCAGCTAGAGCAGAGTGTCAATAGGAAGTGTCTGTTTGAATTATCCCTTCCAACCCCACACTCCAGGATACAGCCCCACTGTGGTTCTTTGTACAAACAATCCATATAGGGAAGGTATTGGATATGCCCAGAATGCAAACCGTATGAACAATGACCTGCAAAGAAAAAGAAAGTTTGCTGTAAATCTGCCTGTTTTGCAGACAAAAAGAGGTGAACTGTTTTTTTTCCTGGTGGTTTGTATATGAGGGGGTTTTTTATGCTTTTTTTTCTACATTAGAAAAATCATATTTTGGTGTCTGTGTTTTTGCTGGAGAGGTTCCTGAAGGATGGGAGAACCGAGAGAATGATGCCACCATACAAGACTGAAATCTGTGCTTTTGGAGGGGGAAGGGATTTTTAAACAAACCATCTAACACAGCAGTTCGCAAATTCTTTGCCCCATGGCCAAGCCCACTCAATGCAAACTTTTCAAAGACCACCGGTTGCTAATTACATAATTACACCAGAGCCATTTTGTTACTAATAGCAACCAGTAAGAAAGGAAATATAAATTGAAATTAATAAACAGATTAAGCTCTTTAACTGTCTTATGTTAGTCTACCAAACTTCATTTAAAATAAAGTAAAATATTAATTTATGTCCAACACAAAAGGTTTCAACATTGTCTTTATTTATAGCAGAGGTAGGGAACCTTTTTGGGGTCAGGGGCCACTGACCCACAGAAAAATCAGTCAGGGACACACAACTGAGAAGCAAAAAACCCTCCAACCTCCCCCCACCCCCCACCCCCGCCCCCCAGCTGAGAGACCTAACTTCTCTGGTGCTCCAGCCCCATGTGGGGGTGGGGGGACAGAAATGACAGATTCAGACCTTGTGTGGAACCCCCCTAGGATCTGAGGTGGGGCCAAATATGAGAGGTTTGGTATGCAGGACTAGGCTGACAGTGAGTGGGATAGGGATGAGGGTGCAGGATCTGGGTGGTAGGTGAAAGGCAGGATGGCTTAAGAGTGCAGAAGTAGGGTAGGGGTAGGGGATATGGCTGGGGAGAGGGTGCAGGAGCAGATTTGAATTAGGGTGTCTGTACATCAGGGAGGGTACAGGAGCAAGGGAGTGTGTAGAAGCAGCCTGGGGATAGGGTGTTTAGCCACTGGGGAGGGTTCAGGAGCAGGGTGGGGTGTCTGTCCTGGGGGGAGACTGCAGGGGAAGGCTGGGGTATCTGGCCGGGGAGGAGGGTGCAGGTGCAGGGTGGGAGTGAGGTGTCTGGCCAGGGGGTAGGTTGCAGGAGCAGCCTGGGTATGCAGGGTCTTGGCAGGAGAGGTGAGTGAGGGAGTCGGGGGTGCAGGGTCTGGGCATGAGGGATAGGGGGCACTTACCTGCCTTTGCATCCTGTGCCGCTTCCAGGCACCATGTCCCAGATATGGCCTCCACTGCTTCCATTGGCCAGATTCAGGCCAAGAGGAACAGCAGGGAAAACAACCAGGCAGTGCATCCTGCCAGGGGAGGGGGTGGGCAGTACACGGAGCTGCTTTTGGCTCTGCTTCTTCCCTGCAAGATGGATCCAGAGGGAAGCTCAGAGCTTTCTGCCCCCAGTCCCGAGTGGGAAGCTGACACTGGGGGGGCTGTAATGCTGGAGCATGAGTTCAGTTTGAGACCCACTAATCTAATATCAGGAGGTTTATTTGCTTTGCTTTATGCCTATTTAACTCAAACTCCAGATAAACCCATGGGAGAATTGATATGATTGTGAACGATCCTAAGTCTTATTTCTTGAAGTGGGGACTGAAACTGCTCCCATTCAATTTCTCTGTCCCCTGAGAGTGGCAGTCTACACCAGGCTGTGCAAAGGTATGGAGCACTATCTTAAATATCCGCATTGTGATGTGCTGCATGCCTTCTATGTCAGGTGTTCCTCAGAAGACACCCTTCTGGCTGCCTTTCACAATGTCTCTGCTGGGAAAATTCTGTGGCAGGAAGTGGGGATTTTAGAGTCCTACTGTGCCACTCTGAAAAGGATCTGGAACAAAGGAGAGAATCTCATTTATTATGTGACCAATATTATGCAAGTGTTTAAAAATCATGAATCAGGCCCCTGAAAATCATAAGATTTGACTTAACATAATAATAAATGTTGGATCTTCTTTGCCTTGTGGTGTCTGAGCTGTTGGACACATGACATAAGTCTGACCTAACAACTGTTAAGCGACAAATAGTGCAAGAAGATGGAAATTGTTAGTAATGCTGTGTTACACAGACAGGCTGATGGCCTGTGAAGTCATGAAATGGGGAGAGGGATGGCTCTGCCCAGGAAAGAATGGAAGGATGGAGTCCCATTCAGGTTACTAACACTTGATAAAATGTCATTCACAATGAGAATGTTTTTAATCTCTGCTCAAATTAACATTTGAGCTACAGGTGTGGATAATACTGACTGAAATGATTTGTGGTGGGAGGGGTATCTGGGCTTCACCTGAGATAGGGGATTGGAATACAGGTTGGGGTTCAGGGTGTCGGCTCTGGGAGGGAATTTGGGGCATGAAGAGGCTCACAGCTGGGTGAGGAGATGAGGTGCAAGACGGGGTTTGGTGCACAGGCTCTGAAGGGGAGATTGGGTGCATGAAAGGGCTCAGAGCTAGGCAGGTGAATGGAAAGGGCTTAGGTTGAAGGTTCTGGAAGGTCAGTGCTTACCTTGGGTGGCTCCTGGAAGTGTCTGTCACATCCCTCTGGCTCCTAGGCTCAGGGATGGCCAGGTAGCTCTGCACACTGCCTCTGCCTCTAGGCATTGATGCCACTGCTCCCATTGGCTGTTATTCCTGGTGCTCAGGCTGGGGCAGCACACAAACACACACAGCCACTCCTGCACCTAGGAGCCTGAATGATTTGCCAGCCACTTCCAGGAGCTGCATGAAGTGAGGGCAGGGAGGGAGCCTTCCTTAGCCATGCTGAGCTGCTGATGTGCTTAGCTTCTACTAAGGAAGGCTGAGAGATAATTTCCTTCAAGTGTCTAAGTGCCGTCCTGAAGTGAACGTCAGGTATTAAAGGGCTGGTTAATGGCACAGAGAAAGGTGGAACAAGACCCAGTGGGTGGAAGGTGAAACCATAGAATCATAGAATCATAGAACCATTGAGCTAGAAGAGACCTCAGAAGGTCATCAAGTCCAGCCCCCTGCTCTAGGCAGAACCAAT
>CM057847.1:183135417-183150016 GCA_030068395.1 Apalone spinifera | reverse complement strand
CCCCTCCCCTCCCGCAGCACAGCCAACCCCCACGGGCGCCTGCTCCAGGGCCAAACCCCCCTCCCGCGGCGCGGCCAAACCCTGGGGCCGACCCCTGCTCCCGCAGCGCAGGGAAACCCCTGCACTCAACTCACCCCTCCGGCGCCAGCAGCGCAGGGAAGCCGCCACACTCCTCCTCCAGGGCCGACGCCCCCTCCCTTCCGGAACCCCCGGAAGTGACACGGGCTTCAGACAGGACTTCCGTCCAACCCGCGGGAAGCCAGCACTACACTAGAGGTAGGTTGTGGGACTTCTTGGGGGTGGGGGTGCCCGAACACCTCGCAATTGACTGGTCGAGGCCTTGCGATCGACGGGTTGATGACCACGGCAGTAGGTAATGGGAAGACTTCCCTCTCTCCAATTTGGATAGCACCTTCCATTTTTCTTGTCTTGGGGATGAAAAGTGTTAGAACTATTTGGAATAAGAATGAAACCTATGCAGTGTATTGGTTCATTTCTGACTCAGAGAGAAGGAACACCATCCACTGAATCACTAACATCACTTCCTTCAGCACCTGCATTTTCAGTGTCTCTGGTCCTATCCACGTAATGACCAATTGAGAACACATTTAGCTTCACAGCTCAAGACACATAGCTTCAGGAATACAACTCACTTCCAGTGTGTGTGTCAGTGTGCCACAAGCATCCAGAGCAAGCTTATTCAATGAACCTCCCACAGAAAAAGAGTCCAACTGTCATTTCCAATCACCACTAAGCCATTTTTCAGTAGCAAAAAATATTTTATAATAAATTACAGAACAAAATAAAATGTCAAACATGGGACTGCAGTAACATTTCAGTTATCTTGTTTCAGTCATTCAGAGAAAACTTCATTTAGAAAAAAGTTCCTGAAAAAGATCTTTCTAATCTCTAATAAAGCTCCAGGAAATAATGCTGTGACACTGGGAATTCAAGTTCACAACCATCTGGAGAAAATGGGAAAGTGCAATCCTTATTTTGCTTTAAAAGTCACAATGGCAAAAGGTTAAACACCTAAAGTCAGAACTCCAGCTCACAGTAACCAATTAATTTTGCAAGTATAGACATTTAAGATAAAGTACTTCGCAGAAGTTAGAATGCATACAGGGCTGCACTGGTGTCTTCATAGCACAGGAGGCGGTAGACACTTTGCTCTTGCTGTTCTCTCTAGTCAAAGGGGTTGCAGCCTTCTGCTTCTAAAAGTCCCTCTTAGTGGCTGCTTCTATTCTGGTACTTCATCCTTGTCTCCTGCATGAAGTTTCTGAAGGCTGGTTCTTCATGGCTTTCCTCAGTGACTAGAGGAAAAAAAATCATAAATCAATTCTGCATAAGATTCTGAGTTAAGGCCGGAGTAATGCTACTGGGAACATAGAGTAACATGGAAAATGTCTGGGGGGAGGGGGAGGGCGAAACCAATGGCCCACAGGCTAGATCCAGTCCCTGGCCTACTTAAATTTAGTCCCTGGCAAGGCTCGGAGCTTCCCTCTGCAGCGGGCCAAACCAGCGCTCACTTCCAGTCCCAGGACATGAGCAGAGCCCTGGAGCTCAATGTGACTATCTTTATTTATTGCTTCTCACTTGTGTGTTCCCCAACTGATTTCTCTGTGGGTTAATGGCCACTGACCAAAAAAGGTTTTCTACCCCAATCTAGGTCTTCATCTCCTTGGTTCACAGGAGAGAAATATGAGAAGCTAGAAAGTCAGAAAGGAAAATAGAAACAGTGCAAGTTGATATGGTCACTCATGCCCGAAGCTGAAGGGAAAAGGTGACAGCAGCCAAGAGCAGAACTTTGTGGGACTGCCAAAGAGGAAAAGACACTGAGCAATTTGACATAGCCAGTGACAGCGTCCTAAATTCTCTTCTAAAATTTTAACTTTCTAAAATCTTAGCCTCTCCCTCTGACATCTTCTCATGAATATGTAATCATTAGCTCAAGCACTACGCAGTTAAAAACAAAACTTCTCATCTCCCCCTCCCCCCAGCTCAATCCACCACCTCTGGACATCATCACTATCCTGCCTGGCACTCATCTTTCATCAGATTCACTCTAGGTTCTCAAATCCAGACAAATGTCTAAATCTTGCTGATTTTTTTCTGTCTCTAAGGCCTTGTCTACACGGCAACATGTTATTCTTAAAAGGCAGATTTTGGCAACAAAACGGGAGGTGTACACACTGCAATGACACTTTTTGGTGACAAAACTCTTCAGTTTCAGTGACAAACACACCTCAGTGAGTGTCAGTGTAGAAACTGCCATTTACTATATCACAGAACTGGCCTTCCCTGGTGTCCCACAATCTACCATGACCATTTTGCTCATTGTTTTGAACTCTGCTGTCCTGCAAGCATGCATGGGAGAGAGAGAAACTACTGTGCTGTGCAGAATCAAGGCAGAATCAAGGGGTGTGTCTGGCTGCTGTCTGAGCTTCAGGAAAGAGCATGCTGACACATTCACTCTTGCCCAACATACTTAAATACTCCCCCAATACACACTGTCAGTCTCTTGCCCCCAAACTCCCTGTCACACACTCCCCCATTCTCCCCCACTGCAGTTTTAAAGTGGCAGGCAATCTAGTAGGATGCCCTTGAAACAATGGGATTGAGAAACCTGCATCATTTGATGCTGTAGCTAGCCCGAGGCATTGCAAACCCTCCCCAACGCAGCCTGGGGCCAGTTGCACAGTGTCAATGCTTGTGTGGACGCACTCTGCTGGCACAAGGAACATAGCATGGACATGCAAAAGTGGTTTAATTAAAGTGCTTTAATTAAAAAGGCAAAACTTTGTGACAACTCCACAGTGTAGACATAGGCTAAGATATAGCCTTTCTTTTCCATCCACATAGTTTAAACAGCCATCTAAGTCTTACATCTCAATTACTGAAACATGTTCTCTCTAGCCTTGAAAAATGCAATCTTGCACTGCTTATATCCATTCAGAATGCTGGTTGAAAGAATTTGCCAAGCTTCTTTGACCAGGTCACTTGTCTCTTAGAATCATAGAATACTAGGACTGGAAGGGACCTCGAGATGTCATTGAGTCCAGTCACCTGCCCTCATGGCAGGACCCAGTACTGTCTAGACCATCCCTGATAGACATTTATCTAACCTACTCTTAAAAAGCTCCAGAGATGGAGATTCCACAACCTCCCTGGGCAATTTATTCCAGTGTCTGACCACCCTGACAGTTAGGAACTTTCTCCTAATGTCCAACCTAAACCTCCCCTGCTGCAGTTTAAGCCCATTGCTTCTTGATCTATCCTCAGAGGCCAGGAAGAACAATTTTCCTCACTCCTCCTTCTGACACCCTTTTAGATACCTGAAAACCGCTATCATGTCCCCTTGCAATCTTCTCTTTTCCATACTAAACAAGCCCAGTTCTTTCAGTCTTCCTTCATAGGTCATGTTCTCTAGACCTTTAATCATTCTTGTTGCTCTTCTCTGGATCTTCGCCAATTTCTCCACATCTTTCTTGAAATGTGGTGCCCAGAACTGGACACAATACTCCAACTGAGGCCTAACTAGTGCAGAGTAGAGCGGAAGAATGACTTCTCGTGTCTTGCTCATAACACATCTGTTAATGCATCCTAGAATCATGTTTGCTTTTTTTGCAACTGTCACACTGTTGTCTCATATTTAGCTTGTGGTCCACTATATCCCCTAGATCCCTTTCTGTCATACTCCTTCCTAGACAGTCGCTTCCCATTCTGTCTGTGTGAAACTGATTGTTCCTTCCTAAGTGGAGCACTCTGCATTTGTCCTTATTAAACTTCATCCTGTTTACCTCAGACCATTTCTCCACTTTGTCCAGATCATTTTGAATTATGACCCTATCCTCCAAAGCAGTTGCAACCCCTCCCAGCTTGGTATCATCTGCAAACTTCATAAGCATACTCTCTATGCCGATATCTAAATTGTTGAAGAAGATATTGAACATAGCTAGTCCCAAAACAGACCCCTGCGGAAACCCACTTGTTATACCTTTTCAGCGGGATTATGAATCATTAATAACTACTCTCGGAGAATGGTTATCCAGCCAGTTATGCACCCACTTTATAGTAGCACCATCTAAGTTGTATTTGACATGATTTGACATGATTTGTTCTTTACAAATCCATGCTGGCTGTTCCCTATCATTTTATTATCTTCCAAGTGTCTGCAGATGATTTCCTTAATTACTTGCTCCATCATCTTTCCTGGCACAGAAGTTAAACTGACTGGTCTGTAGTTTCCTGGATTATTTCCCTTTTTTCCTCTTGCATCCTTCTTCTGGCTCTCCCTTATCACATCAAACAAACCTACTTGTATTCATCTTCCAGGATAGTCACCATCAACCCCTACTACATCAGAAATCTTATTTGCTACTGAGCTGTTGATACTTGTCTGATCCATCCCTGGGGGCAGCCTCCACAGCATACCTGTTAGTCCTTGTTTGAAAGTGTTTCTCCATCACTGCTCTTAATGCATGGGAGGTGCTCCCCACAAACTTCCACAAAGGTCTCATTCTCACCTTCAAATTCCTTCTCAAAACTCTTTGCCATGATGCCAACAAAAAAGTTGACGATATTTTGACTATTGCTGAGCAAAGACCATTAGCTACACAGCTGACTCCTTGTATTCCTCTGTCCATTTATCTCTTTTGTCCTATATTTAGATTGTAAAGTCTGGGGCAGGTAGTGTTTTTCTGCTCTGTTTGTACATCACCTAGGACAATTGAGTGCTGCTCCACGAAAACCAGTTACTAACCCTATGTACCTGTTGTTCTTTGAGATGTGTTGCTCATGTTCATTCCATTCTATCTGTGCACAAATCAAATGCACAGTTGCTGGAAATTTAATGGTATCCACAGGGCCACCCCTAGTGCCCCCTGGAATCCCACACTTATGCACCTGTGAGAGATCAGCTGTTGTGACACTAGATGGAGCTACTATAAAGTGGGTGCATAACTGGCTGGATAACTGTTCTCAGAGAGTAGTTATTAGTGGTTCTATAGAAACAAAAAAGGTTTCTACACGCATGTTAGCAATAAGGGTGATCAGAGAGGGTGTGGGGGCCTTACTGGATGAGGGAGGTAACCTAGTGACAGATGATGTGGGAAAAGCTGAAGTACTCAATGCTTTCTTTGCCTCTGTCTTCACGGACAAGGTCAGCTCCCAGACTACTGCACTAGACAACGCAGCATGGGAAGGAGGTGGACAGCCCTCGGAGAAAGAGCAGGTTAAGAACTACTTAGAAAAGCTAGACATATACAAATCCATGGGTCCAGATTTAATGCATCTGAGGGTACTGAGAGAGTTGGCAAATTTCATTGCAGAACCTTTGGCCATTATCTTTGAAAACTCGTGGAGATCAGGAGAGATCCCGGATGATTGGAAAAAGGCAAATGTAGTGCCCATCTTTAAAAAAAGGGAAGAAGGACAATCCAGGAAACTACAGACCAGTCAGCCTTATCTCAGTCCCTGGAAAAATCATGGAGGGGATCCTCAAGGAATCCATTTTGAAGCACTTGGAAGATGGGAAATGATCAGGAATAGTCAAAATGGATTCACCAAGGGCAGGTCATGCCTGACCAATCTGTGGGTGCTCCACCTTAGGTGTTTGGGCACCACTACATGCATAGTTGGAGATTTAAGGTAGCAATGCCCTCTGGTAGGCTGTGCATATGGAGCAAACGGCATGTATGGTGCCGCTACTATGTGTGCGCAGCCAACTGTCCCCTCCGTTCCTTCTCTGTTGCAGAAGCAATTAATAATAATGTCCAAAGCAGAGGGGAGGAAGGGCGGGCAGTGGAGCACTCACAGGGACAACCTTAGGGGACTATAGAGCAGTACCCGTGATTGGAGGCGGGTGCTTCAGCTAGTCAGTATCCTGGCCAGAACAACACGCCCAAATCTAGTACCCTGGGATAGGTAAGTATCAAGGGCGTAATGTCTGGTGAAAGTGTGGGCAGAAGGCCACATCACGGATCTGCTAATGTCCATAAGAAGTATGTTGTTGAGGTAGGCTGTAGAAGACACAATGGCTCTTGTGGAGTATGCGCATAGTTGCAATGGAAGGTCTTGGTTAAAGATAGAGTAGGCCAACCAGATGCAGTCCACAATCCATCTGGACAGCCTCTGGATGGAAATTGGGATGTCCGGGGATCTCTCTGCAGTGGATACAAATAGTCTAGGTATTTTGTGGATTCTCCTCGTGCTGTCCAAGTAAAAGGAAATCACTCTGCGCACATTGAGCCTGTGCCACATAGCCTCTTTAGCACTGACATGAGGCTTTTGGGGGAAAATGGATAGTATTACAGTTTAATTGCAGTGGAAAGAGGTAGAAACCTGTATCAAAAACTTTGGGTGTGGTTGCAGTACCACTTTATCTTTATGAAGGGTGATCAGCCATTAGGGCACCAATTTCACTCACTCTCCTGGCCCATGTGACAGCCACCAACAGGGCCACCTTCATGGAAAGGTGGAGCATGTCGCTATGGGTTCAAACAGCCTATAGGTGAGGTCCCAAAGTATTAAATTGAGGTTCCAGGCTTGGACTGGAAAGTGTTCTGCATACTCTTCAGGAAGCGCTTGTTGGATGGACAAAAAACAATTTGCTGTCAGTGGGCTGATGAAGGCTGTTATAGCCACAAGGTGAACCTTTAATGAACTAAATGGAAGATCTGAGTGTTTTAGGTCTAGAAGGTATTCCAAAATCTCCAAAAGTGGCATCAGCAATGGGTTTGCATGCTTTTGTTCGGCCCAAAGGGAGAATCTACACCACTAATGCAGGCAAGATTGTTTGGCTGTTAGTCTATGGCTGTTCAGCAAAATGCGCTTAACTGCATTAGTGAATGCTGTTTTTGTTGAGGAGTTTCCATCAACTACTCAATTAATTGATAAGTGGGAGAAACTGCGGAGCCACAGCAAAGTTAGCTCCTGGCCCCGCCCTGCCCATTGGTGTAATACATTGAGGCCTGGTTGTCCATAAAAATCTGCACTGTATTGTTGTGTATGAGATGAAAGAAATGTTGATATGCGTAAAATACCACTCTGAGTTCTCATGTGTTTGGGTGCATGGTGGACTCCTTCAGGGACCAGCAACCCAGAGTTGTGAGAAGGCCTGAATGTGCTCCCCTCCTCCCGCATCGGAGGAGAGACGCATCCATCGTGATGGTCACAGTCAGGGACGATCTGTGGAAAGGTACCACAACGCACACATTTTTTGGGTCTGTCCACCAGTCCAGTGATTGAATGATCCTGATTGGAATTGAGACTAATTTGTTGATACTGTTGTAACGAGGTCTGTATACAGTCCCTGACCACCGCTGCATGGTCTCATGTGAAGTCTGGCATGTAGTACTACTGATGGGGCCACTGCCATATGTCCAAGTAACCAGAGACAGGCCCTGAAACTTCTGGGCTGGTTTGAATCCATGCAATAAGGTCCTTGACAGACTGGAATCTCAGCTGTGGGAGGGAAGCTATCACTCGAACACAGTCAAGGTGAGTCCCAATCAACCATCCCAGACAGTGGAGTTTAAGCTTGCACTTGGATAAATTTATCTGTAGCCTGAGGGTCTGGAATAGAGCCCCAATTAAGGAGACCATATTGTGAGCTTCTTGACTCATGGTTGCTCTTACCAGGCAATCATTGAGGTAGGTGAATATAGACACCCCCTATTTGCGGAGATGTGTGGCAACCATCATGAACACCTTTGAGAAGATCCTCAGAGCTGTGGAGAGTCTGAACAGCAGCACTTTGTATTGAAAAAGGGCATCGCCCAATGCAAAACAGGTATTTCCAATGGTCTGGCTTGATGGATAGATGTGTGAAAGTACACACCAAATTAGAGAGAGCACCCACAAAAATGTTTGGGTACCAAGCCCAACCATGGGCAAGGGGTTGAAAAATGAACATTTTGGCACCAAAAAGGGTATTTAGGCCTAGGAATTTGGGAGGTTGGGGCTGCTGCTTCAGCAGTTGCTGACAGAGCCCACTCCGGGGTGCTTAAGGACAGAAACCACATACTTTATCTTTGTATTTCCTTCTTACTACTTTAATTTTGTTTAAGCCTGCTTTAGATATCTCACACGCCACCTACTCCAAGGCCTTTCAGGCGAAGGGAGGCTGGCTGTCCATGCCCTGCCTTGGGGGCATTAAGATCCTGTGGGCATGATCTGTTGCTAAACAATTAATTTCCGTATACTTAGATAAGCTTTAGTTTGATTTTGTTAATGCCATCTGGGGAAAGTATCCAGTTAATCTGTGTCCTGACCTGCCATATTCAATGTGGTCATTATCATTGTTTTTCCTTTGGCAATAACATTTTCTCTTTCATTTCCTGAGTTAAAGTGTACTTGTTGTTGATCGCCGGCGAACCCTCACGAGGAGGAAATATTATGGTTCCCCCCATTGTAACCTGGGACAGAGGGGGACAAACTTAGAATTTCTGGTCAGATTGGAGAGCCTTACACACCCAAATTTTACTAGAGCTCTTTCCTAGGCTACATCACCTTGGAAGGATCCATCAACACCAGATCCATTGGTAGGGCCAGCTTAGCAGATGGGGAGGCATGCAGTATGCTGATCAGTTTATGTTGCATTTTGGGGAGACTCACCAGGGAGACCTCCAGAACATCCACCACCCTCTTGTATAACTCCTAGAATGAGCAGAAGTCATCTCCTGCCGTAGGAGGACAGGGTACTAAAGTGTCATCAAGCAAGGACGATATGTGAGTGAGGAGGGCTTTAAACTAGGTTTGTTGGGGGACGATGATCAAAGCCCTGGGGTAAGTGGGGTAGTCGATACCGCGAAGAAACACAAGGAGGAACGAGCAACAAAGGAGGACCCATGATTCAGATGGAGAAGGTAGGGCAATCAACTGGTTATCTAAGGTGTTTGTATGCAAATGTAAGAAGCCTGGGAGACTAACAGTAAGAATTATAAGCCCTGGCCCAGTCAAAGAACTATTATTTGGTTGGAATAACAGAGACTTGGTGGGATGACTTGCATGACTGAAGCACTGTCATGGAAGGGTATAAACTGTTCAGGAAGAACAGGCAGGGGAGAAAAGGAGGAGGAGTTGCATTGTATGTAAGAGAGCAGTATGATTGCTCGGAGCTCCAGTATATAGAGGGAGAAAAGCCTGTTGAGAGTCTATGGGTTAAGTTTAGAGGTGGAAACAACAGGGGTGATGTTCTGGTTGGTGTCTGCTATAGACCACCAGATCAGGTGGATGAGGTAGATGAGGCTTTCTTCAGACAACTGAGAGAAGCTCCCAGATCACAGGCCCTGGTTCTCATGGAGGACTTTAATCATCCTGACATCTGTTGGGAGACCAATACAGCAGTACACAGACAATCTAGGAAGTTTTTGGAGAATGTTGAGGATAACTTCTTAGTACAAGTGCTGAAGGAACCGACCAGGGGCCATGTACAGCTTGACCTGCTGCTTCCAAACAGGGAGGAACTAATAGGGGAAGTAGAGGTGGGTGACAACCTGGGAAGCAGTGATCATGAGATGGTAGATTTCAGGATCCTGGCCAAAGGAAGAAAGGAGAGTAGCAAAATACACACCCTGGACTTCAAAAAAGCAGACTGACTCCCTCAAAACTGATGGGCAGGATTCACTGGGATGCTTACATGAAGGGGAAAGGAGTCCAGGAGAGCTGGCAGTATTTTAAAGAGGCCTTATTAAAGGCACAGGAAGAAAAGCAAATATGGTAGGTGACCATATTGGCTTACTGTGGAAATCCTTTGAGAGCTTAAACACAAAAAGGAAGCTTACGAGAAGTGGAAACTTGGACAGATGTCTAGGGAGGAGTATAAATATATTGCTCGAGAATGCATGGGAGTTATCAGGAAGGCGAAAGGCAACTGGAATTGCAGCTAGCAAGGGATGTGAAGGATAGCAAGAGAGGTTTCTACAGGCATGTTAGCAATAAAAAGGGTGATCAGAGACGGTGTGGGGCCCTTACTGGATGAGGGAGGTAACCTAGTGACAGATGATGTGGGAAAAGCTGAAGTACTCAATGATTTCTTTGCCTCTGTCTTCACGGACAAGATCAGCTCCCAGACTACTGCACTAGGCAATGCAGTATGAGAAGGAGGTGGACAGCCCTTGGTGGGGAAAGAACAAGTTAGGAACTATTTAGAAAAGCTAAACATACAGAAATCCATGGGTCTAGACTTCATGCATCCGAGGGTATTGAGGGAGTTTGCAAATGTCATTGTGGAGCCTTTGGCCATTATCTTTGAAAACTCGTGGAGACTGGGAGAGATCCCGGATGATTGGAAGAAGGCAAAGTCAGCCTGACCAATCTGATTAGCTTCTATGATGAGGTAACTGGCTCTGTGGATATGGGGAAGTCAGTGGATGTGCTGTACCTTGATTTTAGCAAAGCTTTTGATACGGTCTCCCACAATATTCTTGCCAGCAAGTTAAGGGAATATGGATTGGATAAATGGACTGTAAGATGGATAGAAAGCTGGCTAGACTGTCGGGCCCAACAGGTAGTGATCAACGGCTTGATGTCAGGCTGGCGGTCGGTTTCTAGCGGAGTGCCCCAGGGATCTGTTCTAAGACCAGTTTTGTTCAACATCTTTATTAATGACCTGGATGAGGGGATGGATTGCACCTTCAGGAAGTTCACAGAGGACACTAAGCTAGGGGGAAGAGCTAGGTACGCTGGAGGGCAGGGATAGGGTCCAGAGTGACATGGACAGATTAGAGGATTGGGCCAAAAGAAATCTGATGAGGTTCAACAAGGACAAGTGTAGAGTCCTGCACTTGGGGTGGAGGAATCCCAAGCATTGGTACAGGCTAGGGACCGACTGGCTAAGTAGCAGTTCTGCAGAAAAGGACCTAGGGATTACAGTGGATGAGAAGCTGGATATAAGTCAACAGTGTGCCCTTGGAGCTAAGAGAGCCAATGGCATATTAGAGTGCATTAGGAGCGTTGCCACGATACCCACAGAAGTGATTATTCCCCTTTATTCGGCTCCGGTGAGGCTACATCTGGAGTAGTGTGTCCAGTTCTGGGCCCTCCACTATAGAAAGGATGTGGACTCATTGGAGAGGATCCGGCGGATTGGCAACCAAAATGATTAGGGGGCTGGAACACATGACCTATGAGAAGAGACCGAGATTTAGGTTTGTTTAGTCTGCAGAAGCGAAGAGCGAGGGGGGATTTGATAGCAGCCTTCAACTTCCTGAAGGGAGGTTCCAAAGAGGATGGAGAGAGGCTGTTCTCAGTAGTGATGGATGGCAGAACAAGGAGCAATGGTCTCAAGTTACAGTGGGAGAGGTCTATGTTGGGTATTGGGAAAAACTATTTCACAAGGAGGGTGGTGAAGCATTGGAATGGGTTACTTAGGGAGGTGGTGGAATCTCTATCCCTAGAGGTTTTTAAGTCTCAGCTTGACAAAGCCCTGGCTGGGTTGATGTAGTTGGGATTGGTCCTGATTTGGGCAGGGGCTGGACTTGATGACCTCCTGAGGTCTCTTCCAGCTCTATAATTCTATGAGTTTCAGGGTGAGATGATACAGAAGAGTCCTCGTCACTCAAGGCTGGGTCATCCTCCTCCTGGTAGGCTGACCTATCCAGGGATGGCAAGGAGGTGGCTCTTGATAGTGCTGATGGAGTTGGCTAAGGCTGTATCTACTGTGCTCAACGTGATGCCTAGAGATCTCAGTAAGGCCAATTGGCTGGAAGTGGCATACGAGGGGGCAGCCATTGAGGTGGTTGCCATTGCAGTACTGGTTGTTGCTGCTACTCTGGCTGCTTTGTGGTGTGGGTACCGACCAAGGGCTTGTCTGTCATCCTCATCACTCAAAAACAGCGGTGCCAACCCTGCAGAAGTAGAAAGCGCAAACCTGCCGGATGTGGGTGTGCCGTCAATGCTCAGTAACGTGGTTGTGGGCACCGAAGTTATCCTGAAGTCCTCCACAGTAGTGAAAGGGAGCGGTCCAAGGGTCACAGGTGCTGGTGACAGCGTGGAGGGTGTTACTGCTGTAATTTGTGGTGCCAGGCGAGAGGCCATTGGTGCCGCATGTTTGTGCCCTCTTCTGCGCCGGAGATGGTATTGGTGACAACGGTGCCAAAGTGAAGCTTGGCTTTCTTCAGTGCTAATGGTGCCTCAGCCAATTTGGCCTTTGCTTTTGTTGGTGCCAAAGTGGTCTCAGACTGTGCCAGTGGTGCCGATTTAGACTTTAGCTTTACTGGAGTCTTGGTGCCAGTCTTGGTAAGGTCCTTGGACGCTTGGGAACTGTTGGTACCCAACAGTCCTGGTACTTCCCTGACCCATGCCCTGATAGAGACTGGTGCAGGGGGTATCCTAGGCGCTTGCTTAAACCGGAGGAAGTCTCTGGAGCTCAAGTCCACCAGAGCCACCTTCTTGGACCTGGTTAGCGCAGAGGGCTGCCAAGGTGGGGTAGAGTGCTCTGGGTCCCAGGCTGGCCTCTCCGTATTCTCTAGGGAGAGAAGTTTAAGTTGGAACTCCCTTGCCTTGTGCGTGCAGGCCATTAACTACTTACAGTATTGGCAGTAGGTGGTAGCATGTGCCTGACCCAGGCACCGTACACACTGTCAGTGCCCTTTGGAGACAGGAACTGAAAGCCTGCAGGAGAGGCAGCATTTGAACCCTGGGGAGCCAGGCATCCTAGGAGAAAATTTTTTTGCTAAAACAAAAAATGGCCTTAAAGTTGTCTTTTTAAAAATGTAACAATTAACCGTAACTAGAAAACTACCACCACCACCTATGAACACTATTACTAATGCTACACCTATAAGAATAAGATAAAGTTAAAAAAGCTGGAGAGCAACTGCGGTTCCAACCGACACCAGCAGTGGTAGAGAAGGAACTGAGGGGACGGCTGGCTGCCCATGAATAGTAGCAGCATCGCACATGCCATCTGTGCCGCATGCACAGCCTACTGGAGGTCACTGCTACCATAAATATCCAACTAGGAGCACAGCGGCACCCAACCACCTAATGTGGAGCACTCATAGGACACTCCTTGAAGTAGTAGTCCTGGTTTTCACAACATCCTCTGGCAAGGAGTTCCACAGGTTGACTATATGTTGTGTTAAACCTGCTACCCATTAATTTCATTTGGTGACACCTAAATCTTATGTCATTGGAACAAGTAAATAACTTATCCTTATTCACTTTCTCTACGGGAGTCATTATTTTATAGACTTCTATCATATCCCCCCTAACCATCCAGTCAGGAAGTTTTTCCTAATGTCCAACCTAAACCTCCCTTGCTGCAATTTAAGCCCATTGCTTCTTGTCCTGTCAGACAGGAATTTTTCCTCCTTTCTCCTTGTAAGACCATTTTAGGTACATGAAAAGTTATTTCTGTTTTCTCTTTTCCAAATTACATGAACCCACTTCAGTCTTTCTGCACAGGTCATGTTTTCTACACCTTAGAACATAAGAACAGCCATATTGGGTCAGACCAAAGATCCATGTAGCCCAGTATCCTGTCTTCCAACTGTGGTCAATGCCAGATGCCCCAGAGGGAATCAACAGAAACAGGTAAGCATCAAGTGATAAGGAAATTAATAAAATCTCATACATTCTAATCAACATATTTATATGAAGTACAAATGTGAATGTTTCGCATTAAACTGACAAAAATGGCATCAAAATTTTTTGCAAATTTTTGTAGATTTCATCAAATTGCTTAAGTAAAAAAAACATTAAATGCCAAAACTCTTAAGCCTTTCATTTCAATATTTTCAAAAAGCATGTTTTGATATTCTGGTGTGATATGACTTTTTATTAACAAACACATTTGAAAATGGCTGAAATGAAAATCAAACATTTCACTTGAATGGAAATGAATTTTTTTCAATTTTTCATTCACCAAACATTTTAAAAAAATCCATTATTTGCCCAGCTCAATTTAATTGCAATTCATGGAGAATACAGGCTTTACTATAACTTTATCTTAATGTCAGTATATAAATGTTTCAAAATGGACATCCCTCAATTGCCCATGATTCTCTGCTTAACTTTTAATTCACTGAACAGAAGGAACTACAAGATCATCTAATCTAACCTCGTGTATAACACAGGACATAGAATTTTACCAAGTTCCCTTGTGTTCAGCCAAATAAATTGTTGAGCTAAAGAGTATCTTTCAGAAAAGCTTCCAATCTCAATCTGATACTACCCCATTAGACCCTCCTCTATCCTCATACCAGTCCCTACCTCTCCATTTCTTTGCTTCCTAAGACATGGCCATTCCATCTGCAATAAGATCACTACTGACTTCAGTCTTTTCATGTCCCTTTCCCTCTAACCCTCAGTGCTCTCAAACTCAGATTTGCTTCAGACACAGCTCCTGCTGCCTTCTCCTTATATCTGCTACCCTTAAGTTTATATGTAATCATATTGAAGGAGGGGGATGTTAATGTAATGTAACTCCTCCAATTATTAGCCCCTTTGAAGCCATCCCCTGGAAAGGTTCACATATTACTTCAAATTGGATTCTCCATGGACCAAAAACAAAGACAGGATTTTTGAATAAATACTCTAGTTTTAAAGAAGCGGCGAGGGGTCCTGTGGCACCTTATAGACTAACCGAAGTGTT
>CM057847.1:183075997-183095253 GCA_030068395.1 Apalone spinifera | reverse complement strand
ATTACAACATGGTTTTACAAAAGGTAGATCGTGCTAAACCAACCTGATCTCCTTCTTTGAGAAAACAAATTTTTTTAGATAAAAGGAAATGCAGTGGATCTAATCTACCTCTATTTTAGTAAGGCATTTGATACAGTACCACATGGAGAATTATTGGTTAAATTGGAAAAGAGGGGGATCGATATGAAAATTGAGAGGTGGATAAGCAACAGGTTAAAGGAGACACTACAGCGTGTCATACTGAAAGGTGAACTGTCAGGTTGGAGGAAGGCTACTAGTGGAGTTCCTCAGGGATCAGTTCTGGGACCAATCTTATTTAATCTTTTTATTACTGACTTTGGCACCAAAAGTGGGAGTGTCCTAATAAAGTTTGCGTATGAGACAAAGTTGGGAGGTATTGCCAATTCAGAAAAGGATCGGGATATCATACAGGAAGATCTGGATGATCTTGTAAATTGGAGTGATAGCAATAGGATGAAATTTAATAGTGAAAAGCGTAAGGTTATGCATTTAGGGATTAATAACAAGAATTTTAGTTAAATGCTGGGGATACATCAGTTGGAAGTGACGGAAGAGGAGAAGAACCTCGGAGTCCTGGTTGATCATAGGAGGACTATGAGCCGCCATCGTGACATGGCCGTAAAAAAGGCTATTACGGTCTTGAGATCCATTAGGCAAGGTATTTCCAGTAGGGATAAGGAGGTGTTAGTGCCATTATACAAGGCATTGGTGAGACCTCATTTGGAATACTGTGTGCAGTTCTGGTCTCCCATGTTTAAGAAGGATGAATTCAAACCAGAACAGGTACAAAGAAGGGCCACTAGGATGATCCAAGGAATGGAAAACCTGTCTTATGAAAGGAGACTCAGGGAGCTTGGCTTGTTTACCTTAACCAAAAGAAGGCTGAGGGGAAACATGATTGCTCTCTTTAAATATATTAGAGGAATAAATACCAGAGAGAAAGAGAAAGAAATTATTTAAGCTCAATACCAAAGTGGATATAAGCTGGCTATTAGGAAGTTTAGACTTGAAATTAGACGAAGGTTTCTAACCATTAGAGGAGCAAAGTTCTGGAACTGCCTTCGAAGGGAAGTAGTGGGGGCAAAAGACCTATCTGGCTTCAAGATTAAGCTAGATGAGTTTGAGATATGATCTTGGTAACTAATTGACCTTTCACTATCAGTGGTAAATAGGCCAATGGAGGGATGATAGGAGTTACTATAGAGAACTTTTCCTGGGTGTCTGGCTGGTGAGTCTTGCCCACATGCTCAGGGTTCAGCTGATCACCATATTTGGGATCGGGAAGGAATTTTCCTCCAGGGTAGATTGGCAGAGGCCCTGGAGGTTTTTCGCCTTCCTCTGTAGCATGGATCACTGCTGAAGGATTCTCTGCATCTTGGGGTCTTTAAACCTTTGAGGACTTCAATATCTGAGATATAGGTGAGAGGATTATTCCAGGAGTGAGTGGGTGAGATTCTGTGACCTGCATTATGCAGGGGGTCAGACTAGATCATAATGGTCCCTTCTGACCTTAAAGTCTATGAGTTTTCTCCAGATCATCTGTCACTAGGTGCCTTCCCCATTCAGCAAGGGTCCTACACTTTGACCTTCTTGTTGCCAAAATACCTCTAGAAACCTTTCTTGTTATTCTTCACATCGTTGCTATCTGCAACTCCAATTGTGTTTTGGCATTTGATTATACTCCTACATGCTCAAGCAATGTTTCAATACACCTCCCTAGTGCTTGAAATCATCTGTCCAAGTTCACTTCTTGTAAGCTTACTTTGATATTTAAGCTCACCAAAGATTTCGCTGTTAAGCCAAGCTGGTTGCCTGCCATATTTGCTGTTCTTTTTGCACACTGGAATAGTTTGTTCCAGTGTCCTCAATAAGGCTTCTTTAAAATACAGCCTGCTCTCCTAGACTCCTTTCCCCTTCGTATTAGCCTCCCAGGGGCTCTTGCTAATTTCCCTGAGGAAATCAGTGTCTGTTTTTCAGAAATCCAGGTCCATATTCTGCTGCTCACCTTTCTTCCTGTTGTCAAGATCCTCAATTCAATCATTTCATGATCACTGATTCCCAGGTTGTCCTCTACTTCTACTTTCCCTACCAATTCTGACCTGTTTGCGAGCAACAAGTCAAACAGAGCATAGCTCCTCATTGGTCCCTCCAGCACTTGCACCAGGAAGTTGTCTCCAACACTGTCCAGAAGCTTGCTAGATTGCATGCTGTAATGCTTTCCAGCAGATGTCAGGGTGATTGAAGTCTCCCATAAGAACCAGGGCCTGAGATCTCGAAAACCTGTTAGTTGTCAGAAGAAAGCCTCATCTACCTCCTCCTCTTGCTCTGGTGGTCTATAACTGTTACCCATCACAATATCACTCTTGTTGCGCTCACCTCTAATCTTAGCCCTGTAGTGTCCAACACGCTAGCCACTAGCCACATGTGGCTATTTATTCAAGTCAACTAGTCACACAACGTAGCTAACTGATCGACTGAGTGTGGCTAGTAGTTTGATTTTATATATAAAGCTCCTTCACCTTTTCTCCCCTGCCTGTCCTCCCTGAAGTTTATACCTATCTATGACTGTGCTCCAATTATGTGAGTTGTCCCACCAAGTCTGTCATTCCAATCACAGATCCTTGACTGTGCCTGGACTTCCAATTTTTCCCGTTTCCCAGATTTCTTGCATTTGTGTGAAGGCACCTAAAGTAACTAGCCAATAGCCCTACTTTCTCAGTATGAATCAGGAGGCCTCCCCTGTTGCACTCTCCTCCCTGTATCCCACTTACCTCAGGACTTAGGTCACCAACCCTTGGCAAGCCTAGTTTAAAGCCCTCCTCACTTTTTACCAACTTTGTCTGTGAAAATGTTCTTTCCTCTGTTAAAGTAGATCTCATCTCTTCTAGCAATCCTTCCTGGAACATCCAATAGTTGAAGAATACAAAGCCCTTTCTCCAATGCCATCAGCACAACCACGCATTTCCCTCCACAATGTGATGGTCCCTATCTCAGCCTTTTACTTCAACAGTGAGTATGGACAAGAACACAATTCATGCCACAAACTTCTTTATCCTTCTTCCCAGAGCCAAGTAGTCTGCAGTGACCCACTCAAGGTCATTCTTGACAGTATCACTGATGTCCATGTGGAGAAGTACGAAGGGGTAGCACCTGGATAGCTTGATCAGTTTCAGTAGACACACCATCACATCCTGAATTCTAGCTTCAGGCAAGTATCACACTTCAATTTCCAAGTCTGGACAACAGATGGATGACTGTCCGTTTTAGAAGGGAGTCCACTAACACTACTACCTGTCTCTTCTTGCTGGGAGCAGTGGTTGTGGAATCCCTATTTCTAGGACAATGCATTCCATGCCTTCTGATCAATTGGGTCTCCCTCTGATCCCTTCCTTCATATAACTCTTCCAAACCATTCTCTGCACAGGAAGTATGGCAGAGATCCTGAAAACGATTTCTTACCCCCCATCTGCACTACGGTAAGAAACAGGAGTTCTCCTATCAGAGGGGTAGTCATGTTAGTCTGGATCTGCAAAAGGGACAAGGAATCCTGTAGCACCTTATAGACTAACAGATGTATTGGAGCATAAGCTTTCGTGGGCAAAGACCCACTTCATCAGATGCATGTAGTGGAAGTTTCCAAAGGCAGGTATAAATATGCAGGCCAGAATAAGGCTAGAGATAACGAGGTTAATTCAGTTACGGAGGGTGAGGCCCACTTCTAGCAGCTGATGTGGAGGTGTGAACACCAAGAGAGGAAAAACTGCTTTTGTACTTGGCTAGCCATTCACAGTCTTTGATTAATCCTAAGCTAATGATGTCAAATTTGCAGATGAACTGTAGCTCAGCAGTTTCTCTTGAAGCCTGGTCCTGAAGTTTTTTTGCTGCAGGATGGCTACATTTAAATCTGCTACTGTGTGTCCAGGGAGATTGAAGTGTTCTCCTACAGGTTTTTGTATATTTCCATTCCTAATATCTGAATTGTGTCCATTTATTCTTTTACGTAGGGACTGTCCAGTTTGGCCAATGTATATAGCAGAGGGGCATTGCTAGCACATGGTGGCATATATTATATTGGTAGATGTGCAGGTGAATGAACCAGTGATGGTGTGGCTGTTCTGATTAGGTCCTGTGATGGTGTTGCTGGTGTAGATATATGGGCAGAGTTGGCACCAAGGTTTGTTGCATGGATTAGTTCCTGAGTTAGAGTTACTGTGGTGCGGCGTATAGTTGCTGGTGAGAATTTGCTTCAGGTTGGCGGGTTGTCTGTGGGTGAGAACTGGCCTGCCTCCAAAGGCCTATGAAGGTGAGGGATCATTGTTCAGGATGGGTTGTAGATCACTGATGATGCGTTGGAGAGGTTTTAGCTGAAGACTGTAGGTGATGGCCAGTGGTGTTCTGTTGGTTTCTTTCTTGGGCTTGTTTTGTAGTAGGAGGCTTCTGGGTATGTGTCTGGCTCTGTTAATCTGTTTCCTCGCTTCCTCGTGCAGGTATCGTAGTTTCAAGAATGCTTGGTAAAGATCTTGTAGGTATTGGTCTCTCTCTGAGGGGTTGGAGCAAATATGGTTGTACCTTAGTGCTTGGCTGTAGACAATGGATCAGATGGTGTGTCCGGGAAGGAAGCTGGAGGCATGAAGGCAGGCATAGCGGTCGGTAGGTTTTTGGTACAGAGTGGTGTTTATGTGACTAACTTATTTGCACTGTGGTGTCCAGGAAGTGGATTTCTCGTGTAGACTGGTTCAGGCTGAGGTTGATGGTGGGGTGGAAGCTGTTGAAATCGTGGTGGAATTTTTCCAGAGTCTCCTTCCCATGGGTCCAGTTGATGATGTCATCAATGTAGCATAGGTAGAGAAGGAGCATTAGTGGATGAGAGCTGAGGAAGCATTGTTCCAGGTCAGCCATACAAATGTTGGCATATTGTGGGGCCATGCGGGTGCTCATAGCAGTGCCGCTTGTTTGGAGGTATATATGGTCACCGAATCTGAAATAGTTGCGCGTGAGGATAAAGTCACAGAGCTCAGCCACCAGTTGTGCTATGGCATCATCAGGGATACTGTTCCTGACCGCTTGTATTCCATCTATGTGTGGGATGTTTGTGTAAAGAGCCTCTACATCCATGGTGGCTAGGATAGTGTTTTCTGGAAGATCACCAATGCATTGTAGTTTTTGCAGGATATCAGTGGTGTCACGGAGATAGCTGGGAGTGCTGGTGGCATAGGGTCTGAGTAGAGAGTCCACATATCCAAACAGTCCTTCAGTGAGTGCGCCAATGACCGAGATGATGGGGGCGTCCAGGATTTCCAGGTTTGTGGATTTTGGGTAGTAGATAGAATCACCCCGGTTGGGGCTCTAAGGGTGTGTTGATTAGTTCCTGTGCTTGTGTAGGGAGTGTCCTGAGCAGATGGTGCAGTTTCTTAGTGTACTCCTCAGTGGAAACTGAGGGAAGTGGCCTGTAGAATTTGGTTTTGGAGAGTTGTCTGGCAGCCTTCTTTTGGTAGTCAGACCTGTTCATGATAACAGCACCTCCTTTATCAGTCTCTTTGATTACAATGTCAGAGTTGTTTCTGAGGCTGTGGATGGCATTGCGTTCTGCACGACTGAGGTTTGAGGCACGTGATGCTGTATTTCCACAATTTCTGCCTGTGCACGTCGGCAGAAGCATTCTATGTATAGGTCCAGACTGTCATTTCGACCCTCAGGAGGAGTCCATGTGGAGTTCTTCTTGTGCTGTTAGTGGGAGGGTATATGTGTCAGTGTGCTGTTCAGTGTTGCGTTGAAAGTATTCTTTGAGTCAGAGACGGCGAAAGTAGGCTTCCAGATCATTGCAGAACTGTGTCATGTTTGAGAGAGTGGTGGGGCAAAAAGAGTCCCTGATATAGGACAGACTCTTCTGCCAGGCTGACTGTGTAGTTGGATAGATGGACGATATTGCTGAGTGAGTTAGGAGTACCACTGTTGTGGCCCCAAGTGGCAGGTAGGATTTTAGTCAGCTTACAGTCCTTTTTCCTCTGTAGAGAAGTAAAGTGTGTGATGTAGATCTCCTGTTTTATTTTAGTATAGTCTAGCTGTGTGGAAGTTTGTGTGGAAGTTTGGTTTTTTATGAAAGTCTCCAGACTGGAGATCTCTTTTTTGATGTTTTCCTATTTGCTGTACAGGATGCTGATTAGGTGGTTCCTCAGTTTCTTTGTTAGAGTATGGCATAATCTCTCACTGTAGTCTGTGCAGTATGTTGATTGCAATGGATTTTTCACCTTCAGTCCATTTGGTATGATGTCCATTCGTTTGCATTTGGGGAGAAAGATGATATCTGTCTGTACTTGTGCAAGTTTCTTCATGAGGCTGATAGATTTCCACTCCATACGGCTAAATGTAGTGCCTTGCATGGTGTCAAGTATCAGGGGGTAGCCGTGTTAGTTTGGATCTGCAAAAGTGACAAGGAGTCCTGTGGCACTTTATAGACTAAGAGTTCTCTTCTTTCTTCTAGAAGTCACATGCTACCAATTTTCTTCCCCACGAACTTTGAGCTATAGTTGCTAGAAAGGGGAGGTTCTTTATTTAGGAATACAGAATTGCTAAACTGCATCAGACATCAGGTCTACCCAGTGCAATATCTTGTCTCCAACAGTGACCAGAAACAGATGCTTCAGGAGGATGTCATAAGAACAGTGCACAGGCTTATGCAGAATAATCCATCCCCCCCTATAAAACTCATCCTCATATCTAATAGCTAGAGATTGTCTTAAGAGCTGAAACACAAGGTTTAATATCCCTTTCGAAACCTGTATTGTTTGACTTCTCGAGGTCCCTTCCAGTCCTAGTATTCTATGATTCTATAACAACTCTGGATATTCTTAACTGCAATATAAATAGCTAATCCCTCTTTGAATTGTGTAAAGTTCTTAAGCTCAATGACTACCTGTGGCAGTAAGCTACGCAACTTGATTACTGCTGGAGAGCTTGCACAATGAGCAAGAGGACAGGAGAGCATGCAAGGAACCATGAGATGGTGCATCTTATGAAGGAGCAAATAGACACGCTGAGGTGTCTGGCTGAGGTTCAGGAAAGGCAGCTGGACTTTAAAGTCACACAGCCTCCAATGATGAACCTGCTGCCCTTCTCACCAAGTTCCACATCCTCCCCTCCCAGATGGCCTCAAATACAGGGGGGAGATAGGGACAACTCTAGTATAACTCTAGGGAACGATTCATGGAGCAGAAAGTTGTCATCCCCAAGCTTATATTGTTCACAGTGGAAATGTAAGAAACCTTTCCTCGTCTCCTCTCTCCTCCACCCCCCATTATCAACTCCTTTGCCCAAGGTTACCTTTACTCTTCTTTGCGGTCTCTCAGTTTGTGGAGTATAATAAAAATTAATGGATTGAGGACAAGACACGCTTTATTCACTCAACACATCATGTTAGTGGTGTAGTTTACGGGGTAGTACATGCAATGAAGGGGGCAGCTTGGTAAGGAACAAACAACTGTGACATCACTGTGGGTCATTCATGAAACTGGTTTTCAAAGCCTCACAGGGACGCAGTGCATTTCAACGTGTTCTCCTTACTGCCTTGGTGTCTGGCTGCTCAAAACTGACTACTAGCCAATCTGCTTCAACTTCCTACCACAAATGAAACTTTTCCCCCTTTCACAGACATTATGGAGCAAACAGGAAGCAGCCACAACAAAGGGAATATTGCTTTCGCCAAGATTAACCTAGTGAGCAAATTGTGCCAGTGTGCCGTTAAAAGTGCAAAGGCACAGTCTACCACCATTCTGCACTTGCTTAACCTATGGATAAGCTACTCTCCTTACTGCTGAACAGGCTGCCTGTGTATGGCTTTATGAGCCTTGGGAGTTATGGGTAGGCTAGGTCTCCAAAGATAACTATTAGTATTTCAACATCACCAATGGCAGATGGATAGCTCAGTGGTTTGAGGACTGGCCTGCTAAACCCAGGGTAGTGAGTTCAATCCTTGAGGGGGCCATTTAGGGATCTGGGGCAAGTCTATCAGGGATGGTACTTGGTCCTGCTGTGAAGGCCGGGGGGGGGACTGGACTAAATGACCTTTCAAGGTCCCTTCCTTCCAGCTCCATGATATAGGTATCTCTTCCCTGTCTGGAAAGAGAGTGCTTTCCTACAGCTTTCTAAACACACTGGAGTTCCTAAAGATAGGTGTGTCATGCATCTTTCCCAACCACCCCATGTTGATGTTGGTGAAATTCCATTGGACTAGTCAACTAACTGATTAAATGCCATTTAACATCCCTGCTTTAAATGGTGTCAGATCTACAGTGAACATTAGCTTCAACCTAGAAGTGATTTGCCTATCTCAGTATCAGCTATTTGAACGGAATGTAAATATATCGTTGACATGGAGACATGTTATTTGTCCCTGTTACTTTGGAGGCTAACAGCTAATATTTGCCCTCTCCGAATTATTCTCTCTCACCTACAAGGAATGACTGGTTTAATCAACTTCAATTGATTTGATGTTAATATACTTTATAGTAATTTCATATCTATTTTATTTTAATGTTAATAAAATATTTAAAATTGGCAACTTGCGGTGTTCAGCTTTTTCTTTTCCAGAACCTTAGACTTTCAGATTGTTAGGCCAGAAGGGGCCACTGATGATCTGCTCAGGGCTAACTAGGTGTTTTAGAAAAACATCCATTCTTGATTTGAAAAATGCCAGGGATTGAGAATTCACCTGAAACTTAAGTTAACTGTACCAATGATTAAACACTGTTAAACATTTATACCCCATATTTCCAAACTATCTTCAACTTCTAGCCACTGAACTGTTACATATTTCTTTGTCAGATTAAATACACTTAATCAAATAACTTCTTAACCTTCTCTTGATTAAATAAATTGAGCTCTTTAAGTTTGTCACTATAAAGGGTTAGAAAACATCCCTTAATCACTCTCATGACTATTCCAAGCCCAAGGAGTCCTCAGAGTATAAGAGCCAATTGTAGACCTCAGAACTAACCAATAATCCTCTCATAGCCCTCCCTCCCAGCACTTTTGGTGCACCACAAATTGCCTGATTTGTGCTCCCTATGTGGTCATCCCCTCTTCCTAAAGTGGGGAGGAACAGCTGCCTGCTTGTCAGAGTTTTCAGAGATCCTGGTTGAGAATAATTGAATCTGAGAGTGTTGTACTGTTTTCTTTGGGAAAGAATATTGTGAGTGAGACAAGAATGGTCAAAGCCAGTAACTTTGTTCCAATTTTGATATCTTTTCAAGAAATGTGGGTTCCCTCATTTCTCTGAGAGGATAAGAAAAGTGTGTATATTTTTGAAAGTATATGTAGATTTGATTTCTGAACCCAAAGTTTCTTACCTGCAAGCATACAACATGTTAGACATAAAGGTGATAGGGCTGGTGCTGCGAGATGTATCCATCACATAAACAACAACTGAAGGAAAAGTGGAAGCCTGAAATAGATTAAAACAAGTTTTAGCTGAGTAAAAACATGCCATTCTGCAACCACTTACCCCAGTCACTCTCACTTGCATGTTGTGCAAAACACACTTACCAGTGCCTCGGTGATAATAGTGCCTGATGCCGACCAGGTGAACACCTCAATCTGTCCTGGTGTATCAATAAGAACATATCTGTGAAATAAGCAACCCCCACAAACAAAGGAACAATTAGACAAAAGCACAATGTCCTGGTGATTAGCCTAAGATGAGAACAGCCAGATCTCGTGAATTTATGTTACAGCTCAGAATTTTCTCCAAAAGAGTTCCAAGATTTAAGAACCTGAAGATCTCCTTCACTGAAGGTACTAGCAAAAGGTCATCATTACTGTTCTTTGCACATTACTTTTAAGCTCTTTAGAACAAAAACTGATTCCCTGGGTTTACACATCACATATTACAATGGGGCTTTAAAAGCTATATTAATAAATTCATAAAATCAGCAGATTCATTCTCAAACAAACTGTTAGCAATGAGGCTGTATCACAGAGGACTATGATTTAAGTATAGCACACCCCTGCTATAAGTCGCCCCAATATACTAAAAATCGCTGACGCTTGTAGGAACTCATGTGTTTATAGAAATCCTCCCATTCCCCCACTCTTAAGTCGCATACACACAAAAATCCAATTTGTGCAAATGGAAGTCAGCTATAGGAAAAAAATTCCCTGCTTTAAGTTGTTTCGCTAGAAGTCCAAGTTTTTTGGAAGGTATCTTGGACTTATAGCAAAGACAGCCTGTATCCATCAAATTCCATGTCTTTTGTTTAGATATCAATATTGAGGCTACAGGAAAATCAACAAGCAGGCGGCACTGAACTCTTTCCTTCCTTTCTTGTCAACCTTGGGGAAGAGGGGATAAAATTACCAGTCTTGTGTTAGAAATGTGTTTCTGCACTCTGGTTACTGGAAGCTTGTGGTTCTGCTTCAAGCTACAGCTCTTCTCAAGCACCACCACCTAGAGTAGCAAATAATTCTTTTCCCTGGATAGGAGATTCTTTCCCAGCACAAGACTGGTAATTTCAGACAGCTTTGCTCAAGTAAAGCCCCTGTATTGCAACTTTCCCAAGTAGCTTTCCTAGAGAGAAATAGTGTATTCTTCTGGAATTTACTCACTGGGATGTGTTCTGTCGTTTTTCAATAAACTTCATCACCTGATGGGAAAGAAATCAGTAATAGGCCTTTTATTCAGATCCATTACAAAGCAAAGATTATATTAAGAGATATGCTTTAACGTCATATTCAGTTTTTTACTATGTACGTACATCAAGTAATGTGTACATAAAAAACTACAGAAATTAACTGTTGAGAAAATTGGTAAGTACTCAATCATTGCATATACAAGTTGGACATACATGGTTTGGCTCCCTTGGAATCTGACCGGTCCTAGGCAAGGGAGATTTCTGGACTAGGGAAGGTTCGGGGGAGGGGGACGACAGCACCAGCCTCTCCACTGAGCTTCTCTACCCCTGGCATTGCTGCAGCAGCCCCACAAGCTCCAGTAGCGGCCCTACAAATGCTCACAGGCCCACCAGCTGTGGGATCTGCAGCCTTCCCACCACCACCACCGCTGCTCCCTCTAAGATTTTCCACCCATGAGCAGAGTGAGTTTGCCCCACTGTGGCACTCAAGTTATTAATGAATTTCTTATAAACCTCTCCCTTTTCCCCTCTGCTGACATATCTCCTCCCCTCTCCTCATCTGCTCCCCTGGTAACTACTGCTCCCCACCCCTCAACCTCTTCTGCTGTCTTGGCTTCTGCCCTTCTCACTCCCCTCAGTCCTTTAGGGACCTGCCCCCCCACCCCATCATTCTTGACCCCTGCACATGCCCTTCTCTTCCCCATGTCCCTCTAGCCCCACTCTGATCATCTGTAGCTACCCTCTCCATCCCCTTCCTCTACCCACCTGCTCTGCCTCTCTCCTCTGTCCTTGGATACCTGCCCTGCTCCTCCATGTCTGCCCTTCTGCTTCATCCTGTGCCCCAGTTCTCCTAGTGCCCCCGTGTGCCCTCACACATGACTTGCTCCATCCCCTGCCTTCCTCATGCCCACCTCACCTCACCTTTCAACCCCTCTTCTCCTGGCATCCATTCCTCCCCTCTCCTCTCCCTCCCTCTTACCTCCATTTTCCCTCCCCTTTCTTCTCCCCTCCCTTCTTCCACCCCCACTGACACCTTCCTTTCCCCCCTCCCCCTGACCTTTTCCTCATTGTCTCCTCTGGCCCCCTGGTATTTGTCTCTCCACCATGCCCCTTGGTGCCTTCTCCTTTCTTTTCCTGCCCTGCTCCCTCTCCCCTCAGTACAAGCCCCTTCCTCTCCCCACCCCTATATTCCCCTTAGCTAGGGAAGGGGCAGGAGGAGAACTTTCTACCTTCAGTGTAAAAAGCAGTTTTTAGGGGCTGGAGCCAGGGCCGCAGTGCTATTTTTAGTACTGTGGTCCCAGCCCAGGAAGTTCCTGCAGCCCCAGCCACGCCCAGGGTGGGACCGCATGCCAGGACTGGAGCAGAGGCCACCCGCAGTGCTATTTTTAGTACCGTGGTCCCAATTCCCGTGAGACCTTGGTACTAAAAAATATCCAGCTCCAGCTGGAGTAAAGTGGCAGCTGCACCAGAACAGCCTCACCTCACAAACCTCGGCTCCAGGCAGACAAAAGGGCAGCCGCCCGCCATGAGGAACCCACCAGGCCACTGTGTGCCAGCATATCTGACCTTCCTGCTGGAATGGAAGATGAGTGGAAAGTGCTGCTGCATGGCTCTTAAAATAATGTGGGCGGACCTGAAGTGTTTAGTGCGTGGCTGCACAGGCGCGCAGCTTAGATGGAACACTGCCTTCCACCTTTCTAGTCTTGCCAGCTGCAGCGCTGCTGGCTTCCCACCCCGACCCCACAGGCTTCGGTGCCCCTTCCAGCACCCTGGCTGGCTGAGAGCTCCGGTGCCAAGCTCTGCTCCTAGCTGCAGGAAACCTCTATTCTGGGGCTCGCTAGTCTAGCCACATCCGTGATCGGATTGCCAGACCAGAGTCCTAGATCGCAGCTGTTCAACCTATACTAAAAATCAACCTTAATTATGCACATATCCTCAGAGAAATTGTACAAGGAAAGCAAGCATCTCCCACTCTTCATTAAGAGTCTCATCTTGTGTGAGGTGAATTGGTTCCATGCATCAACAAAGGCCCTCGGCATTTCACTTGAGCCGACCCTTGATTCTAGATGACAGCCAGTTTTGAAGTGTCATTATGTAGAGGAAGCTTACCCCTCCCAGCTTTTAAGGTAGTATTTTGCTGGAGGTTTGTTTTGGTTTTTTTAATTCAAGGCTTAGTACTGTCATCATATCCTGGCTCTTACTAGACCACACAGCCCTGCAACACTCAGAAGCTGCAGTTTCCCTTGTTTTCTTCTGCTTCATATTTCTTTGTACAGTATATATACACAGACTGCACTACAGGTTGAACCTCTTAAATCCGGAACTCCGTCCAGCAACATCCGTGGTCTGGCAGGATCAAAGATGTTGTTAGATCAGGGAACCCCAGCATCCAGGAATCTGAGCTAGTCAGGGAGTTGAGCGGAGGGGAGCCCTGGCCAGGCAGGGCAGCAGTGGGACCACCAAATTGGGATTGGTCCTGCCTTGGGCAGGGGGGTGGACTTGATGGCCTTCTGAGGTCTCTTCCAGCTCTATGGTTCTATGATTCTATAAGCCCCGTCTTGGTGCTACATCAGGGAGGCAACTGTGGCACCCCAGCCAGGCACGGCAACAGCTAGGTAGCCACTGAGCCTCATCCCCAGGAAGCCTTGGGCAGGACAGAATCAGGGCAGCCATGGAGCCCTGTCCCCAAGAAGCCTCAGCTGGGCAGAGCCATAGCTGCTTGGGAGCCCCATCCCCAAAGAGCCCCAGCCAGCTGGCAGCAGCATACTAAGCCTAAGCCCTGTAGGAGCAGGGCTAGAGTCCAATGACAGTGGGGCTGGAGCAGAGCCAGCCAGAGGGAGAGGTAGTATCCTGGGAGGCCAGTGGCAAGGGACCTCCCCGATCTGGCAAATTCCCTTATTTAGAACTAGTCAGGTCCCAAGGGTGGTGGACCCAGGAGGTGCAACCTGTATTCTCATGTCTCCTGTTTTGCTTACCCTGCATGTGTCAGAATCATGGGATTGAAAAGAGACCTTGGGAGATCATGGAGCCCAAGCCCCTGCCTAAAGTAGAGTCAACCCCAACTCAATCATCCCAGCCAGGGGCTAGTCAAGAGGGACTTAAACCTCTAGGGATGGAGATTCTACCACCTCCCTAGGGAACCCGTTGCCAGTGCATCACCACCCTCCTAGGGAACATTTTTTTCCTAATATCTAACCTAGACCTCCCACACTGCAACTTGAGACCTTTGCTCCTCATTCTGCCATCTGTCACCACTGAGAACAGCCTCTCTCCATCCTCTTGAGATCACTCTTCTGGTAGCTGAAGGCTGCTATCAAATCCCCCCTCACTCTTCTCTTCTGTAGACGAAGCCCAAATCAACCTCTCTTCACAAGCCACATGCTCCACACCTCTAGTATTTGTTACCTTCCGAAGGACTCCCTCCAATGCGACCACATCCTTTCCATAATGAGGGGCCCAGAGTTGTATGCAATCCAGATGTGGCCTCACCAGTGCCTAATAATGGGGAACAATCACCTCCGTAGATCTGCTGACAATACTCCTAATGCACCCCAATATATCAAATCAGGCAATCTTTATTGCTAAACAATAAAGCTAATCTGTATTTTATTAGCCTTTGTTCCAGATCTTAATCGTGTTTAACAGTAATTATTGTAAACCTTCAAAATATCAAGAAATAAGCATAAAAATACATTTATCAGGCAACGTTACAAAAGAGAATACAAGACTTATACTGTCTGCTGCTCTGACTGTACAGTGCTTAGGATTATAACCAACATCATCATGGGCCATGATCGCAAACTCAACTATCATCTCTCCACAATGTTTTCCCTCCCACATTAAGTCAGGTCATCAAAAGTTAGGGAGCAACACATGGAAGGCAGTACCATGTGCCAAGTGGAGCAGGGAGGGTCACCAGTTGTTTATACTCTTCACCTAGATCTAGACTAGTGCGCCCAGAGATTGATCCACTGGCACTTGATTTAGAAGACCTGCCAAATCAGCCACAGATTGCTCTCTGGTAGACCTTGTTATTCTACCTTGTTAATCAAATCTCCTGTCAACCCCTTTCCCCCATGGTGTAGATCAGGGTGATTAAACACTGGAATAAATTGCCTAGGAAGGTTGTGGCATCTCCACCAGTGGAGCTATTTAAGAGCAAGTTGGATAGACATCTATCAAGGATGATCTAGACCAGGGCTACTCAACTTTGGAAGCCCCAGGGGCCACAATGATACTCACAGCACATGCCGAGGGCTGCAACTTAAGTGTGGTGGCATATACAGGCAAATAGTTTCGTTCACACCATTAGGCATGAATCCAAAATTAAGGTAAGACTACACAACATACCAGCCCCATTTAAGTCAGTTCTGCTAATATTAATAAAATGCAATATTTACACAATTTCCACCCATAATGACAGCACTTTTAATGAGCAATGACAGTCCAGGAATTTAACTACTAAAGTAGTAGTCTCCAACCTTTTTACACCCAAGATCACTTTTTAAATGACAGAACAAGCCAAGATCTACCACCCTGCCCCTTCCTTGAAACCCTGCCCTCTCTATTCTCCTCCTCTGCATCACTTGCTATCCCCAACCCTTATACTGCTGTTTCCCCCCACCTCAATTCTTCTGTAGGAAGAGGTTCCCCCAACATTTGGCCTGTCTAGACTGGACCAAATGTCAGAAAAACCCCTTCTTTTGGAAGCTTCCTTATTCCTCATGGAAAGAGGAATATAGGAGCGATCGAAAGATTGTTTGCTCTTCCACTAAAAGAAACGGAAGAACAAACATCCCTGGATGCAGAAGAGTTTCTGGGATATCTGCGGAATCCTGAAAAACTCCCAGCAGTCTAGCCGTACCCTTGCTGGGTTGAGACAGGATGTGTAGGCTCTGGGGTGGGAATGAGGGATTAGGGTGTGGGAAGGAGTGAGAGGTGCAGACTCTGGAAGGAAATCCGGATGCAGGAGGAGGTAGATAAGGGGAGGCCAGCTCGGGGAGGGGGGCTTCAGGCTGGGCAGTGTTGGGGTCAGATGTAGGGTATGGGTACTAAGCAAGCTACAGACTTCTGGATGTGAGGGTTCAGGAATTTGGGTCGGGGGTATGGGAGGGGCTCAGGGCAGGGGGTTCCAGTGTATGATAGGCTCAAATGTAAGGTTTGGGGGGGAAAGGGAAGTGCAGGAGTGTTATGATGCTGTGGCCAGATGCGGGCTTGTTGGCCAGGCTTCATTTTTAAATAAGATACTATGTGAAACACAAAGTTCCTGCATTGTCTTTATTTCTGAGAAGGGCAGGGAACCTGTTTTGAGTCAGGAGTCACTGACACAGAAAAAAAGGCAGTTGGGGCCACAAGTGAAATGCAACCCCCACCCCCCTCCACCCCAACTAATGTGACCCCAACTGTGTTGGTGGGAGCAGGGGACATAGTACTGGGGAAGGGTGCTGGTGGGTGTTTCGGCAGGGGACAGGGTGCCAGTGGGGACAAGGTTCTGCAAGTGGGGATGGACGGCCGGGAGGAGTGGGGATGGGGTCAGAGAATCCCTTGCACCTGCATCCCTCCCAGGATTCCCCCGCCTCACCCCCAGAGGAAACTCATTGCGTGCCTCCCCTGGGCCCAACTTCCCCCTCCCACGGTGCAGGGGAAACCCCGTGCTCCTCCCCCGGGCCCAACTACCCCCTCCCGTGGAACAGGGCACTCCTGTCGCATGCCTCCTCCAGGACCAACTCTCCCCCCTCCCCTCCCGCAGCACAGGAGAAACCCCGTGCTCCTCCTCTGGGGCCAACTCACCCCTCCCAGAGCACACCACAGACCTGAGGGAGGAGAACAGCCAGCGCACTTCCGGAACCGGCACCAAGCTTCAGGACTTCCATCTACCCTGTGGGAAGCTGGCACTACCTCCATTGTTGCTGGAGGTAGGCAGTAGGGCTTCTAGGGGCTGGGGGAGAAATGGAAGGGGGCCCTGAATGCCTCGTGATCGAGTGGTCGAGGTCTCACGCTCGACCAGTTGACGTATGCTTTAGTAGCGTGGTCACCAACAGAAGACTATTGTATTGACTATTTTTTGTTTTGGCTTCACAATTTTAATGAAAACTGCCAATGCAGTACTGGAATTTACTAGAGTAAAAGTACAATCAATCAATGTGAAGAGTGTATCTGCAAACTTTTCCCCATCTATTTCACATCAGGCTTGTATTCCATTGTAGCAGCACATCTGCCAGTCGGTCAGATGTCTGTCAGTAAGAAAGGTGCAGTTTTGACTAGATTCCCATGGAGGAGAATGAACTCTCACAGACATATGTAGACCCAAAGCAAGTCAGCACTTTTCTGGCACATTTCAGTAGTGCAGGGTACATGTTTTCCTGTACATAGATCATTCAAAATGTTTCAATATCCTCTTCCTTATGCCTAGCTTTTAGAATACTATTGGTTTTGCAATTCTACCATCTCTTCTTCAAACGTGACCTGCTCAACACCAAATGTCACTGCTGAAGGTAAGACTGCCTGTACCTCAACTGAAAATGGATTTTCAGTATATTCAAGAACTGTCGTCAGGGATTTGGCATCTAGAAAAGAAAATTTAGTTTTCTGCTCTGAGATGTACTCCGTTTAAAAACAGGCAAAAAAGGATGCATGTTCGCTCAGCTGTGTCTCTTGAGTTGAGGATAGGAAAGTGAGTTAAGTCTCTCACAAAGCTGATCTGCAAAAAGGGTCAGCGTTGTTACAAATGTAGTAACACTGCACATCAGAAGAGGCAGGTTTTTTCTCTTCCTTGAAGTTTAAGATTGAGTGCATTTAAGGTGTGTCAGTGAGAAAAGCCATGTTTAGCAGGAAGGTCTTTTCATCTAAAGACTACAGTAAATGCTGGCAATACTTTGCCTCCAAAAAAAACCAAAAAAAACAAAAAAAAAAACCACTCGTACAGCAGGCAGAAGATCCATAAACTGATCTAACACTTTGCCTCGACTCAGCCATCTAACTTCTGCAAGCATTGCCAAAGTCATACTGTGTTTCATACTTCTCAACTAAAGCTTGAAATTGTCTGCTTTTCAAGGTATTTGCAACAATGAAGTTGACTATTTTTGTGACACTATCCCTTGTGCTTGAGAAATCCTCTCTTCAGTTTGCTGCATAACTGTTCTTGGTGCAGAATGAAATGGGATGAAAAGAAATCTGGACACTGGATTTTTCTTCAGCAGAGAAACTAGCTCCTTCTCTTTTCCAACCATGGAGGGAATGCCATCAGTTGTTACCAAAGCATTGATTCAAAGCAACTTATATTTTCCTGGTCCTTCAAAAAATGCCATCAGCACAGAATAAACGTCCTCTCCCCTACTTTGACCCATCAAAGGTAGCAGAGTAAGCATTTCTTCTATATACTTTTTGCCATTGAAAAAAAAAGGCACCCAGATTATGAGCTGAGATACGTCTGAATGATCAGTATATTTGTCCATTGCCAGATTGAAACACTCAGTGCTTTCAATGCCTTTTAGCAATTTAGAAAACATGGCCAAAAATGCTTTCGATTAGTCTTACTACAGTTGAATCAGTCACTTGCAATTTTGATGTTTAACTAGATCATCCATCTTTTTAAATTCTGCAAAAAATATCATTCACTGCAGCCTAAGCAGCACTGCTTCATCAATTCACATTCAGTAAAAGATTTTTTTGATTCTGTTATGTACCAAGCCATTTTGAAGAAAGCTTCTGTAATGGCAACAGTGTCTTTAACTCGCAAACAGAACATATCTTGTGAGTACAGTAAACTTCTAGTAAGGAACATTTTAGTTTATTAAATTGCTATCAAGTGGATATAAGTCTTTGAACTCAGGGTGACAAGATTCATGGTCCCATTGCAGGTTTGTTTTATTTAACACAGCAGTAAGTCTTTTGACGAATCATACAATACTAGGACTGGAAGGGACCTCGAGAGGTCATCGAGTTCAGTCCCTTGCCCTCATGGCAGGACCAAGTACTGTCTAGACAATCCCTGATAGACATTTATCTAACCTACTCTTAAATATCTCCAGAGATAGGATTCTACAACCTCCCTGGGCAATTTATTCCAGTGTTTGACTATACTGACAGGAACTTTTTTCTAATGTCCAATCTCAACCTCCCTTGCTGCAGTTTAAGCCCCTTGCTTCTTGTTCTAACCTCAGAGGCCAAGATGAACAAGTTTTCTCCGTCCTCCTGATGACACCCTTTTAAATACCTGAAAACTGCTATCATGTCCCCCCTCAATCTTCTCTTTTCCAGACTAAACAAACCCAATTCTTTCAGCCTTCCTTCATAGGTCATGTTCGCTAGACCTTTAATAATTCTTGTTGCTCTTCTCTGGACCCTCTCCAATTTCTCCACATCTTTCTTGAAATGAGGTGCCCAGAACTGGACACAATACTCCAACTGAGGCCTAACCAGCACAGAGTAGAGCAGAAGAATGACTTCTCGTGTCTTACTCACAACACACCTGTTAATGCATCACAGAATCATGTTAGCAGTGTGATGCTGTTGCAAAAAAAGCAGACTCATATTCAGCTTGTAGTCCACTATAAGCCCTAGATCCCTTTCTGCCATACTCCTTCCTAGACAGTTGCTTCCCATTCTGTG
>CM057847.1:183063637-183075897 GCA_030068395.1 Apalone spinifera | reverse complement strand
ACTACTCTCTGAGTACGGTTATCCAGCCAGTTATGCACCCACCTTATATTAGCCACATCCACCGCTTCTCCCTTATCCACAAGACTCATTATCCTCTCAAAGAAAGCTATCAGATTGGTTTGACACGATTTGTTCTTTACAAATCCATGCTGGCTGTTCCCTATCATCTTATTATCTTCCAAGTGTTTGCAGATGATTTCCTTAATTACTTGCTCCATTATCTTCCCTGGCACAGAAGTTAAACTAACTGGTCTGTAGTTTCCTGGGTTGTTCTTATCTCCCTTTTTTATAAATGGGCACTATATTTGCCCTTTTCCAGTCTTCTGGAATCCCTCCTGTCTCATCTTTAGAAAATCATGGTAGCTAGAGGTTCAGATACCTCCTTTATCAGCTCCTTGAGTATTCTAGGATGCATTTCATCAGGCCCTGGTGACTTGTAGGCACCTAACTTTTCTAAGTGATTTTTAATTTTTTTTTTAATTTATTTAATCTTCTAAACCTACCCCCTTCCCACTAGCATTCACTATGTTAGGCAGTCCTTCAGACTTCAGTGAAGACCAAAACCAAGAAGTCATTAAGCATCTCTGCCATTTCCAAGTTTCCGGTTACTGTTTCTCCCTCCTCACTGACCAGTGGGCCTACTCTGTGCTTGGTCTTCCTTGTGCTTCTAATGTATTTGTAAAAAGTCTTGTTTCCCTTTATTCCCATAGCTAGTTTGAGCTCATTTTGTGCCTTTACCTTTCTAATCTTGCCCCTGCATTACCTGTGTTGTTTGCCTATATTCATTCTTTGTAATTTGTCCTAGTTTCCACTTTGAGACTTTTTATTTTTAGATCATGCAAGATCTTGTGGTTAAGCCAAGGTGGTCTTTTGCCATATTTTCTATCTTTCCAACACAGCGGAATAGCTTGCTTTTGGGCCCTTAATGTCCCTTTGAAAAACTGCCAACTCTCCTCAGTTGTTCTTTCCCCTCAGTCTTGATTCCCATGGGACCTTACCTATCAGCTCTCTGAGCTTACCAAAATCTGCCTTCCCGAAACCCATTGTCGCTATTTTGCTGTTCTCCCTTCTACCCTTCGTTAGAATTGTGAACTCTAAGATACATTGGTTTTTCATTTCTCTGAAAAGCGAATTCCATCTCCCAAACAGGGTTCAAAACCTTGTGATCATCCCACAAGTGTCTGTTGCCATTTTTAATGCTTATTAAGAAGAAAATACTAGTGTTTGTCGACTAGTGTTTTGGGTGTTTAGCTTGAAGCTTCAGGTGATGAGTTTTTTGGAGTGATTTTACTGTAAAAAGAAAAAAAGTTTCCAAGCCAGAGCACTCCAACTTGCAGCAGGCAGACCTAGGGGAGTCAAGCTAGACAGAAGAGACAAAAAAAGGACAGGTGCCTGGGAGCCCTGTCCTGAATTCCCAGCAGGGCTGATGTTTCCATGCGGGAGTCCATCACTCCATGTGGGATAGAGGCAGGGCTGCCCAGTCACAACAACGGACACAAACGTGGCCAGTGAGAGCCAGTCAGCGCACCTCACATTCTGCTCACGAGGCTAAGCAGCCAGCACTTCCCACAATGTCCTGGTGCTCCTGGCACCTCCTCTCTGGAGCTAGAAATGCCAACATCCTGTATCCATCTGTTCCAGCCAGTCCATCCACTTGCATCTTTCAATACTCGCTTTCAATACTCGCTCCACAACAGCAAGGCATCTTCCAGGCGGGGTATGTTCCCAGTGGAGGCCATGTTCAAAGGATCCCACCTGCGGGCTGCATGTTGAGCTCTACATAAACCCACCACACCTGATCTAGATGGTGCTTGGTCCTACCAGGAGGGCAGGGGACTGGACTTAATCTCCTCATGTTCCCCTCCAGTTCTAGCATACTATGATCCTAAATTATAAATTAAATAAATTATAAAATAATGGAGATTACCTATCTCCTAGAACTGGAAGGGACCTTGAAGGTCATCAAGTCCAGTCCCCTGCCTTCACAGCAGGACCAAGTACCACCCCCGACAAATTTTTGCCCCAAATGGCCTCCACAAAGATTGAACTCACAACCCTGGGTTTAGCAGGCCAATGCCCTGTGGTAACCCGACATAATTGACTCCAGCTACATTATTCACGTAGCCAGAGTTGCATATTTTAAAGTCAATGTTCTGCTGCAGTGTATATGTAGTCTTCCAGTCTGTATCCCTAGAATATTTTATTTTCACAGCAACAAATAATTGGATCAAACTCAATTTAACATTTTAGTCAATTAACTAGATATAGGATTTAAATGCCACAAACCGCACTTACCCTGCCTCAAAGCAACTACTTTTTATTGCAGCTTTTAACTTCTCTTCTCAGTGAAGCTATGCCCTGTGGAACTGCAGAAGTGGAAGACTTTGAAACTGGCTTATAAGCCATGTGCTGCCTCTTACTACCATATGAGGCTATGCTGTATAATAAGCACAAAGAAATTGTTACCTGGTCAAATCTTGTGGCAAAGAGATTGAGAGATGTCACTATTCCACCATTAGGGCCCAAACCGTATCTGGAGAGACAGCTCAGGAAAGTAGGTTATAGAAATGTACTAGTTAGTGACAAGTAAAAGACAAAGCCTCTGCCCTGGAGAGTTTATAATCTTAGTTTCCTAGGTGATGCAACCAAATAAATAGGAAAGGACAGAGTTTCCCTCAGATTGCAAAGAATTTGACATTGTAATCCCCATAATGAGAAAGACAGAGGTGAAGTAACTTGCCCAAATCCACCCAGCAGGCCAGAGGGTAGGAATAGTCCCAGTCCAGTGCTCTCTTCACTGGGTTATGTTTCCTAACCATTCTTCTGTCCACTTTGTTACAATGGAGCAGGGATAATGACCATACTTAGACCAAATACAACATTTCTCTGCCACTGTTAGCAGCTACATACTTAAAACATTTCTAAGTCCCAATATCTTGACAGATTTGTTACATGACTGTTACAACATGCATCTGACGAAGTGGGTCTTTGCCCATGAAAGCTTATGCTCCAATAAATCTGTTAGTCTATAAGGTGCCACAGGACTCCTTGTTGCTTTTGCAGATTCAGACTAACATAGCTACCCCTCTGATACAGTAATTTTAAGCATTCAAGGCGTCTCTCCTTCTCCAAGCCCTCCCCAAACTATTCCATGCAACATTTTGCCAGCCCACTATTTTTTCCAGCTCATTCTGCCCTTCCCATGACATTAGTTTAACACTGTTAAAGCTATTACCATACTAAAAGCTGTTCCTCCGGACTAACAAGAACCCCTACCCGATTCTTCCCCAGATTCAAAATGGATCACCTCCCGGAGCCCATCCTGTCATGGCCCCTCATCCCCATTTGTCCTTCTCCATAATCACCCCACCAACCACTCTTCCAACCCTCCCAACCTTCCCAGCAAGCAATAGGTCTTTTTTCGTTACAAAAAATTGATTATATTCTCCCTAAAGTGAGGGGGTGGAAGGAGACCCTGAAGGACATAGATTTTGGCAAAATCCCTTCAGATCTTTTCTGGCTTAGACTGGATTGAAATTGACACTGACTGAGCCAGGATCAACAACTAATGCTTACTCCTTTGAGATGCAGTGAATTCATCCTGGCTACAAACCCCTTTTGCTCCTTAGTCCAAATGTCCAGTATTTAGCTCATGAGCATTAAGCACATGCCTACAATGAGAGCTAAGTAGTGGGAATTTTGGTCCCCCAAAAGGCTAGCATGTATCCTGCATTCAGCAGAGGCAACACCTGAGTGACTGAGATGCTGGTGTAATGATCCCAGTACTAGTTTGATACTTATCTGCATGCAACAATACCATGGTGGGATTCAGGAACCATAAAATCTGTCAGGGGGTTTTTGGGTGTGGGAGTGGGCAGCTGTATGTGAGGAACCACTTTGTGAAAGGACACCAATCTAGGTCACTAACCCTATCCCATATCCCCAAGAGGCACAGCAATTTTCAAGACTAGTTAAGTAATTGTGCAGATTATAAAGCATTTAAGAGTCAAACTTCAAACAAAGCTAGCATAAAAGTTAAATACTGGATACTGGGCTAGATGGACCTTTGGTTTAACCCAGTATGGCCATTCTTATGTTCTTAAATGTAGCAGAACTGGCAGTCCACAATAGTGTACTCTACAAGCACTAACTTTTAACTCATTCATACCTTCACTATTTCCTAACACCATTCTTTCCAGAGATCAAATATCCATAACATATCAGGAAATCAAGAAGAGCCCATAAAGTCAAGGTGTCTGCAACAGTGGTCAATGTTTCATGTGCACAGAAATCTAACACCCTCTCCTTGTACCTAAATCCCAATTTCCATTTTAAAAACATAAGGACATAAGACCATACTGCATCAGACCAAAAGTCCATCTAGCCCAGTGTGCTGTCTTTTGACAGTGTTCAGTGCGAGGAGCCTATACGGAAAGAACAGAACAGGTAACCATAAAGTGATCCTTCTTGTGTCACCCATTCTCAGCCTCTGATAGACAGAGGATGGGGACCATTCCTATTTACCCTGGCTAACAGCCATGGACTTATCCTCCATGAACTTATCTAGTGCTTTTTTTTTTAAATCCTGTTATAACCTTGGCCTTCATAACATCTTCTGCCAGAGTACCTCTGGTTGATTGCGTTGAGAAAAGTTTCCCTGTGTTTTTTTACATCTGCTGCCTCTTAGTTTCATTTAGTGAACCTTGGTTCTTGTGTTATGGGGAGTAAACATTTACTTTCTCTACACTAGCCATGATTTATAGGCCTCAAATTATATCCCCTTAGTTGTGCCTTTCCCAAGCTGAGAAATTCAGGTTTTATTAAGCTCATCTCATACGGAAGCTGTTCCCTGTCACTAATTGTTTTGTTGACCTTTTCTAATTGCCAGGGCTCGACAAATCACATAATCTACTCACGCATGGTGAGCAGATTACAAGCTGGCACAGCTGGCGCCGTGCAATCTGCACATGCGCAGCTCGCAGAACTGCACGGCTGGCGAGTGGGGTTTGCTGACACTTGGCAAGCCCTGCTAATTGCAATATGATAATTTCTGGCTTATCAGTCATTCCTAATGGTTTCTTGAATTCTGTTAGCTTTGACTACCATTGCATAATGAGTGTTTTCAGAGAACAATCCACAATGCCTCCAAGATCTTTGAGTGGTAAAAACTAATTTAAATTCCATCATTTTATAGGTATAGTTGGGATGTTTTCCAAGGTACATTACTTTATATTTATCAACATGAATTTTATCTATCATTTGGTTGCCCAGTCACCAGTTTTCCCTCTGTAGCTCTTTGCAGTCTGCTTTGGACTTAACTCTCGAGTAGTTTTGTTTCATTTTGATCTTTTGTTCCCTTGATTACTTTTGATCAGCCTCACTCAGCCTTGGGATCAGCCTCCCACTGTGTGGCTAACAAGGGAGTAGGCCTGACCTAGGTGAGCAGGCTTTAGAAGCCAGAGGCAGAGCGACCAGGACAGCAAAGCCGACAGCAGATTGCAGACAGGGGAGTTTGAGAGGGAGTCCTAATATGGTTAGGAAGACCTGCAAAACCTGTGCCAGTTCTGTTTGTCTCCTCCATCTGAGTCTGTAGCAAGACAGACCACGTGACCATGGTGTGTTTTTTCCCCCCCAGGGACTGTGGCTTGCAATTCCCACTTACTGAAATCCAAGCTGGGGAGACCATCCAATGTGAAAGATGCCTGGTTGTGGAATCTCTCAGGAAGCAGGTGGGACAGCTACAGAAGGAGGTAGCTAGGCTGAAGTGCATCCGACTGAGGAATTCCAGGAGAGTATTCGTGTAGAGACTGCTGAGGAAGCTATCCCATCACAAAAGGCTGCTTACACACCACTGGTGGTGGAGGAGATGGCTTAGTCACGGGGGCAGGGGCACCACAGGCAGCTATCATTTCTGGCAGTGGGCAATGCTACACCACTGCTCCCAATCCTCCCACCGTAGTTCTGTAGACCCATTATGCTGTTCTGGATACAGGAGATAAGGAATCACCCCCTAAAGCAGAAGAGAAGCCTTGTACTCCCATGGTTGGAAGGTCTGCAGCCACCACTGCGAGGAGGAAATGTAGAGCAGTGGTGGTCAGAGACTCTGAGGAGGACAGAGACACCGATCTGTCACCCTAACGTGTTATCTCGGGAAGCATGCTGCCTGTAGGGGGCTGTATCCAAAACATTAGAGGCATTGTTGAGAATTATCCAGCCTTCTACCCCATGCTACTCAAACATGTGGCACAAGTGATACTGCAAGATATGACCTTGAACAGATCAAGAGTGACAACAGGGCTCTGGGGAGTACAGGTGATAAGAGTTTGGAGAATAGGTGGTTTTCTCTTCAATCTTTCCTGTCAAAGGTAGGGGCCCAGGCAGAGACAGGTGCATCCTGGAGGTGAATGCCTGGCTGCAAAGATGGTGTTGCCAAGAGGGCTTTGGTTTCCTTGACCACAGGATGCTGTTCCAAGAAGGACTGCCAAGCAGGGATGGGGTTCACTTTTTAAGGAAGAGGAAGACAGTATTTGGACACAGACTGGATAACCTAGTGAGGAGGGCTTTAAACTAGGTTCAATGGGGGCAGGTGACCAAAGCCCACAGGTAAGTGAAAAACATGGAGACCTTGGAGATGGGTCAGAAATAGGAGGGACCACGGGCTATAATAGCAAAGATAAAGAAGGGACAAGGCAGAACTGGGGGTGGGGGTGGGCGAAGGAAAATTAAATCAGTATCTTAGATGCTTGTATATAAATGCAAGAAGTATAGGTAATAAGCAGGAAGAACATGATGTCCTAATAAACAAACACAACTATGACATAGTTGGTATCAGAGACTTGGTGGGATAATACACACGACTGGAATATTGGTATAGAAGAGTACAGCCTGCTTAGGGAAGAGGCAGGGGGGGAAAAAGGAGATGGTGTTGCCTCATTTTAAAATGTATACACTTGGACTGAGGTGGAAATGGACATAGACAGATGTGGAAAGTCTCTGGGTTAGGTTAAAAAGGAGTAAAAAATAAGGGTGATGTCATGCTAGAGGTCTACTACATATCACCTACCCAGGCAAAAGAGGTGGATGAGGCTTTTTTTAAACAACTCACAAAAGCATTCAAAGCACAGGACTTGGTAGTGATGGGTGACTTCAACTATCCAGATACATATTGGGAAACTAACACAGCAGGGCACAGATGATGCATTAACAGGTGTGTTGTGAACAAGACATGAGAAGTCATTCTTCCGCACTACTCTGCTGAATAGGCCTCCATTAGAGTATTCTGCCCTGTTCTGGACACCACATTTCAAGAAAGATGTGGAAAAATTGGAGAAAGTACAGAGAAGAGTAATAAAAATGATTAAAGGTCTAGAAAACATGAATTAGGAGGGAAGACTGAAAGAATTGGGCTTGTTTAGTTTAGAAAAGATGACAGAGGGCACATGATAGGAGTTTTCAAGTATCTAAAAGGGTGTTACAAGAAAGAGGGAGAAAAATTGTTCTCCTTGGCCTCAGATTAGGACAAGAAGCAATGAGCTTAAATTGCATCAAGGGAGATTTAGGTTGGACATTAGGAAAAACTTCCTGTCAGGTGTTAAAACACTGAAATAAATTGTGTAGGGGGATTGTGAAATCTCCCGCAAAGGAGGTATTTCAGAGCAGGTTAGACAGATACCTGTCAGGACTGATCTAGAAAGCGCTTGGGTCCTGCTGTGAGGGCAGGGGACTGGACTCAATTACCTCTAGGACCCTTCCAGTTCTATGATTTGCAAATTTTGCACTCTCACTTTTTATTCTTTTTTCCACCCCAAATCCCAGAACTGACCCTGGAGAACACCACTATTTTCCCCTCTCCACTCCTAAAACTGACCATTTATTCCTACCCCTTTGTTTCTTATCTTTTAAGCAATTACAAATTCGTGAGAGGACCTCTTATAGCACGACAGATTACATTTACTTAAGCCTCTTTGGTGAGGGACCTTGTCAAAGGCTTTCTGAAAATGTAAGTACACAATATTTACTGCATCATCCTTTTCCACATGCTTGATGAAAGAATTCTAGTAGATTGGTGTTAAATGGATTTCCCCTTATATGAACCATACAGAACTGGCCCCAACAACTTTTGTTGATCTGTGTCTGACAATTGTGTTCTTTACTATAGTTTCAGCCTGTTTGCCCAGAAATGAAGACATGCTTACCAACCTTTAAAAAAAAAAAAAACAACAAACCACCACACACCTGGTATCATAGTTAACCTCCAATCATCTGGTACAGAAGCTAATTTAATTAAATGATATGTTACAAACTACAGCTAGTAGCTCTGCAATTTCACATTTGAGTGTCTTCAGAACTCAAAGTGAACACCTAATGCTTAAACTCTGCAAAAACTGCTTTGTCTCCCTCACTATGAACAATTAGGAGGATTTTGGGGAAGAGGGGGGAATTACAAAAACAGAATTGGGTTTGCAGACATATCTGAGAAAGTTGATGGGTGCCATACCAAAGAAGCAAATCTATACCCTCTTAAAAACAATGGGACAGAAGCGATTAACTAGGCACAAAATCACTGACACAAAGAGCAACTCTTCATTCTCCAAAACTGCAACTGTAGGTCAAAGGGCACATTACTACAGGAAAGAAACAAAAGGCCTGCATTCCCAGGTAGGACATATTACATAGACTCATTCTAATGTCAAATCCCAGAAGCAGCCAACAAGCAGATCAAGGCCCTTGCTTCCCAACCAACCCCAGTTCATCATATTCTGGCTTAAATTCTAACTCTCTGGCTACATTTAAAGTATGCACAACCCCAATCCACAGCTCGGTTTTCCTCAGCGTACAGAGATGACAGTCCATGTCTGTAGGAGTTGAGTATGCACCAGTAATCTTAAGCCATGGAAAGGATACTGTTTCATAACTTCTTTGTACTTCACTGTGTCTCTGATATCTAGAAAAGAAAAAAGGAATGAAGTCACAACTGAATAAATTATAGTTTTAGAATTAGAAGAGCAACACAGTTCCTCAGGTCTAAGCATTCACCCTCCCTGCCTCAAAATGAAGGAAGCCAGTATATATGAGACTAGTTTCACAGTGGACTTTAGTGCTTCATCAACACTAGCCATACATTCCACCTGCACCACATTTGTAAAGCAACAAATCAATACATGAGACCACCAAAAGTTTACATGTTTGCCAGTCACCATTTGGACTACACATGTCAGAACAGCTACATCCAGATACAATGGTGAACAAAATAGGTGCATTTATCTGCACAGTGAGGGGATCCAACACTCTTGAGAACTGTAAAGCAATAATGCATTTCTCTCTACTGCACTGTTTGCTTGTAATCCTCTGAACTCACCTTTCATCTTGCATTGCAAACCTTTCGCTATAATCACTCCCTTTGTCCACTAAGTTCACTCATTTTCTAAACTTCCTTTTCATTTTTCAACCACCCCTCAGCCCCCTTCCCCTTGGGTCCTCATGTTCACATTCTTTTCATACTGCAAGATCATTCCTTTCCCCGTCATTAGTTTCCCCCACTTAACTGGGCTGGACACAACCTCCTGAGGTCTCTTCCAGCCCTAGGATTCTAACAGAAATATAGGAATTACCATAATGGATCAGACCAGTCATTCATTTTAGTCCAGTCACCCATAACTGCCAGTGGTCAATGCCAAATACATTACAGAAAGCTTCATGAAACCCTATAGATGACACGTATGGAATATACACCTGGGGAAGTTTCTTTCTAACTTCTGGGAGCTAGTGGTTGTTTTATGCTTTTAAATGGAAAAGTTTCCATCCCTTTTCAGTCCTAATGTGATTTTGAAAGTGCAAATTATTCATATGGCTATGAACTTCTGAATGAACCCTATTAAACTCTGACAAAACATTATTCAGGCTATGTGCTGTGCATAAAAGTAAACCTCAAAAAAACATGCGAAAAGTTTATTTTTTTAAATAAGTAAATGTGATACAACACAATTAAAGCAGCCACTTGCTCTCACTGGAACCATAAGCATTCTTCTCCCACCCAACTAATTTTTTATTTTCTTTCTTTCATAACTTAAGAAGATTTTGGGCTTCTTTTAAGTTTGTTAGATTTTAAGTTCTTCAGGACAGCAGTTCTATTGTATCTCTGGAAGGTGCCATGAACATTTCTGAATACTAAGTATCAGAGGGGTAGCCGTGTTAGTCTATAAGGTGCCACAGGACTCCTCGCTGCTTTTGCAGATTCAGACTAACCGAAGTGCTGGAGCATAAGCTTTTGTGGGCAAAGACCCACTTCATCAGATGCATGTGACGCTTTTGTGGGCAAAGACCACATGCATCTGATGAAGTGGGTCTTTGCCCACGAAAGCTTATGCTCCAGCACTTCGGTTAGTCTATAAGATGCCACAGGACTCCTTGCCGCTTCTGAATACTAAGGAAACAACATCTAGTCCATACACCTAAGCTAGAACATGGTTGTTTCCAATTATTAAAACACAGTGAAATAGGAAGTTAAGAGTATTTGCTTACCCAAATTTTAAAAAAAGGCAGTCTGAAAGCTTCATTCCCTCAGTGGTCCCCTACGCGCTGCCTGCAGGCACTATGGCGCCCACCAGGCCATTTCTGTGCACCCGCCACGTGATCCGGACAAGCCCCGGCTTCTGGGCGTGCGGTACAGGGCCGGTGGTGGCCCTGCCCCCGGGAGTGCTGGACATGGGCTGTTCCGGCCCCGGGCGTGAAGCACAGTAGCGGTGCCAGCCCCGGGAGTGCAGCGCATGGGTGGCGCCAGCTCCAGGCACGCACTATATGGGTGGTCCCGCCCCCAGGTGCCCGACATGTGAGCAGCTCCGCCCCCAGCAGCCCCAAAAGGTTGGGGACCACTGCAGGGCAATCTCACCTTAAAGTATTGACAAATGCTTTTTAGTCCGGATCTGAATATCACAAGTGAAGGGCCCACCAAACTCCAAAATTGCCCATCAAGACGCTCTTGATGAGAGGTTATCTGATTTGTTTTTCCAGTCTCAAAAGTTAAGAGTGAGCAAGATTTGCCTCCTCCTTCTGCAATTCCTTTGCGCTTCCTTTTATGCCATCCCTTAAAGATGGTGGGCTCTTCCCTGAACTATTCTAAATATCTTGTCCTTCAGCTCCTCCTCAAAATTCCTTCTGCAATACACAAAGGAAATCAAACTGGAAATGGCTAAACTGAGCGACAGCCGCATATAGCTAATATTTATAAATAAAGTTTTCAAATGCTTCAGAACACAACCACTTATCATGGTCCTTGTCCTTTATTCCTCATTCTCTCCATTGTTTGTTACTGAGGCACCTAGCCAGAAAGAGTTAAGCATCCTGTAGGACAAGAGACCCAAAGTCAACCTTTTCGAACATACTGGTAGATGTTTGTGTTTTTCTAGGTTTACATATATTGTTAGAAGTTAAGAATGTAACCACCTCAAAAATGTAAGAAAAAGCCAAAGAGGAGTTTGAAGAACAGCTAGCCAAAAACTCAAAAACCAATAGCAAAATGTTTTAAGTACATCAGAACCAGGAAGTCTGCTAAACCACCAGTAGGACACTTGGATGATTGAGATGCTAAAGGAGCACTCAAAGATGATGTTGCAGAGAAGCTAAATTAATTCTTTGCTTCAGTCTTCACAGCTGAGGATACTGGGGATATTCCCAAATCTGAGCAATTCTTTTTAAGTGACAAATCTGAGGAACTATCCCAGATTGAAGTGTCATTAGAGGATGTTTTGGAACAAACTGATACCCTTAACAGTAACAAGTCACCAAGACCAGATGGCATTAGCCCAAGAGTTCTGAAAGAACTCAAATGTGAAACTATGGAACTATTAACTGTGGTTTGTAACATATCCTTTAAACCAGCTTCCGTACCTAGCGACGGGAAGATAGCTAATATGACACCAATATTTTAAGAGGGCTCTAGAGATGATCCTGGCAATTACAGACCAGTAAGTCTAATGTCAGTACCGGGCAAATTAGTTGAAACTATAGTAAAGAATAAAATTGTCAGACAGATGAAAATAATTTGTCGGGGAAAAGTCAACATGGTTTCTATAAAGGGAAATCATGCCTTACTAGAAATCTTTGAGGGAATCAATCAAGCATGTAGACAAGGGGGAAATCCAGTGGATATAGTATACTTAGATTTCCAGAAAGCCTTTGACAAGGAACCTCCCTAAAGGCTCTTAAGTAAAATAGGCGAGGGGTCCTGTGGCACCTTATAGACTAACCGAAGTGTTTGGAGC
>CM057847.1:182982688-183008416 GCA_030068395.1 Apalone spinifera | reverse complement strand
CCCCCTAACCAGGACCCTCCCTCCACTGCTAGGCTGCCCCATGCCCCCTAATGAGAGCCCTCCCTCTGCTGCCCAGCTTGTCTCAGAGTCCCTAGCTACACCCTGCTTGCCCCATATATGCCTCTTTTCCCTCAGCCTCCCTCTGCAACCTCTTTCCCCCCACAACCCACCCACTGTGGGGCCAAGCCAGTGGGTTCAGTGTCCAGCCAACACCTGTGTGCCCCGCTCATGGGCCTGGTACCCGAGAGCCTGTGGCCTGCCCCTTGCTGTTGCCCTGCTGGGGCCGCTGGCCCGGGGTCACAGGCCAGGAGCTGTGAATAATAAAAACTAACCTAAGTCATGTGGGAAAAAAACAGCTCCCAGCAGAGCTGCAGTCACAGGGGACAGCCATGGGGGGGTGCTCTGTCCCCGCTGGCAGCAGGCCAGCAGCTGTACTGCACCTCCCGCCTGTCTTGGGGACTCTGGGGGCTGGCTGTGGTCTGGGGGGAAATGGCACCTGCCCAGAGGGTCTAGACAAAGGGTCCTTGCTGGGACCCTGGCACCCAGCCCCAAGGAAGTGCCACATGCCCCCTGCCACCATGTCCCCTCAGTGCCCTCCTCCCCCAGTGGGGCTGGGCTGCGGATCCTGGAGTCCACGCCCAGGTCTGTACCCCTTGCAGGGTGATGCTGTTAGAGGCCCTGGGCATCCTGGCCAGGTGTAATCCCAACCTGCCCCTTGCAGCCACGATACAAGATCGCAGATCCCATCAGCACCTTCCTCTTCTCCATCTTCGTGCTGGGCTCCACTCTCACCATCCTCAGGGACGTCTTCCGGGTCCTCATGGAAGGTGAGCTGGGGTGGGGGCACAGCGGGCATGCTGCACAGGGGGAGGGCAGGAAGTAGGGCCAGTGGTAGGAGCAGTTAGAGGGCAGGGTGGAGGCTGAGAGGGTAGGGCCAGGGGATGGGCTGGGGTCAAGGCTTCACAAAGGGTTTCAATGAAGAGGGAACAGGGGAGCGGGACAGTTTCTCTGTTGTGTAAACCAGAATGACTCCAAGCTGCAGCGACACAACTCCCCAACAGATCGCACCAAGCCCCTTGTTGGCCCCCACCGCTCTACTCCCCACAGCCCACCAAGCCATGCTCTCGTGCCCCTCGGTGACCTGCCCACCAGAGGTGCAGGGTCTGGGCTTTGAACAAGGTCCTCGAAGGAGCCCTTCAGCAAGCTAGCGCCCTTCGGGGTCAGCCACATAGCCCCAATGCCTTCTAGCCTGGTCCTCTGGGCTCCAGCCTCTTGCCTCAACCCTGAGAGACCTGCCGCCCATGCCAGGGGGACATGGACTCAGCTACCTATTTACAGCAGGCTACATAAACCCTGAGTGAAGTCAGCAGAGACTAGACTGTCCTCCGGCCAGTGCCTTGTTTCTACAGGTCTACATGCTGTACGCTGAAATGGCAGCACAATAGGCATTTCTAATCCGGCAGGAACAATGAGGCATCAGCAGTTTGTCAGTCAGAGGGTGCTGAGTCACATCTGTAGTTTTAGGTCTGATTTTGTAAGTGCATCGTTTGTCACTGTGGTGAAACACGGGGTGCAAGACAAACCTGCCTCCAACGGGGCACAGCCGTCAGGAAAAGAGAGCCACTGGGCTAGCCACAGTTCACCAGCCAAGCTGGTATGAGCCCCATGGCCACGCTCTACAGCTCTCTCTGACCCTATCCTTCGCCAGTTCCACGCTCAGAGCATGCCCAGCTTCCTCTAGAGCACACATGGACCCCACTTTGCACACCTCTGAGGCCTCTGCTCTCCTGCTAGGGTCTCTTCTCAGTATCCCTGCTGAGAACAAACATATCCCTTCCCCCCACGGGGTGGCAACACAACGTATAGGAGAAGCTGAGGCATGCATCACGTTTATAAAGAGCAGTACAGAAGAGCTCCACTTTGCTTCATAATTTGTTGTGAAGTGTCAATGTGACTTTTGCAAAGGGAAATCATGCCTAAGCTACAAGAATTGAGAGAAGGCCAACAAGCAGGTGGACAAGGGAGATCTAGTGGATAGAGTGTAACTTGAACTTTCAGAAAATCTTTGACATGGTCCCTAACCAAAGGCTCATATTGAGCACAGTAAGGTGTTATGGGGATAAGAGGAAGGTCTTCCCATTTATTGGTAACTCGCTAAAAGGCAAGGAATTAAGGGTAAGAATAAATGGTCAGTTTCCCCCGTGGAAAGAGGTAAATAGTAGGAGTCCCCCAAGGATCTGCTCTGGGCCTAGTGCTGTTCAACATACCCAGAAATGGTCTGGAAAGGGTGAGTTTGCAAAATTCATGCAGGATATCAAATTAATCCAGACAGTAAGGTCCAAAGCAGACTGCAAAGGGGTCTCACAAAACTGGGCAATGGAAAGAAAATGGCAGATGAAAGTCAACGTTGATAAATGCGACATTACACACATTGGAAAACACAATCTCAGCTCTACACACAAAATGAGGGGGTATAAATGAGCCGGCACCACTCAAAAGATCTTGGCGTCATTGTGGTTAGTTCTTTGAATAGAGCTGCTCACTGTGCAGCGGACATCAAAAAACCCCAAAAGTAGGTACCCTTAAGAAAAAGACTGATGATAAGACTGTAAAAACCAAAACGCCACTATGTAGATTCATGGTATGACTTCATCTTGAATACCGCAAGCAGTTTTGTTTGCCCCCATCTCAAAAAAGGTACATAGGGAAAAGGAGCAGAGAAGACGACAAAACCGAGTGAAAGTTTGGATCAGCTTCCCTACGAGGAGAGATTGAAAAGGAACCATTCAGCTTGGAAAAAAGGCAACTAAGGAGAGACTTGAGAGAGGTCTACAAAAATCATGCCCGGGGTGGAGGAAGTGACTCAGCAAGTGTTATTTTCCCCTGCATATAACACAAGAACTAGGGGTACCCCAATGAAATTAACAGGCTGAAGACATGCAGAAGGTACCTAATTAACAGCACTAAATTTGGGAATAAGAAATGTCAGTCACAGGTTTATTAGATACCGTCAGAGCTGACATGCAGGCACCTTGCAAATGGCTCAAACCCCTCTCCTTGATCCCAGGAAATACAGAATAGCAAGCAGCAGTTAAAGCTCATTGAGAAATCTTGGTCCTTTCCTCACAGTCAAACAAGGTGTCAGGCCTCACCCAAAGCTGGCATTTGCCCCCAGATAGGAAGAAAATGGCTAGAATCAGGCTGCAGAAGCTGCCACCCCTTTCACTGCTTCACACAAACAAGTGAAGCTTCCTATGTTGATTGTTGCCACAGCAGTAAGCACCTCCAACAGTGACTAAGAATTGCCAAGGGCCATGCCAGTAAAATCCAGGCTGGCTACTGCTTTAACAACAGCACGGGTTCAGCTCACAGAACCAAGGAGGTAAAATGTCCCACTGAGGCAGCATGGTGGTGCCAGCTTTATGTATCAGATTGGCAGACTCAATATTCTCAGGGGGAACAGAACCAAGTCCCCAGCCTTGTTCTCACCAGGAATACGAAATCTCCCAACCACTGAAGAGCGCTGAGACCGATCCTGCCAATAACTTCTTTCCTTCCTGCCACCACGTCCGTCCTCCCTCTCATAGAATCATAGAATACTAGGATTGGAAGGGACCTCGAGAGGTCATCGAGTCCAGTCCCCTGCCCCCATGGCAGGACCAAATACTGTCTAGACCATCCCTGTTAGACATTTATCTAACCTACTCTTAAATATCTCCAGAGATGGGGATTCCACAACCTCCCTGGGCAATTTATTCCAGTGTCTGACTACCCTGACAGTTAGGAACTTTTTCCTAATGTCCAACCTGAACCTCCCTTGCTGCAGTTTAAGCCCATTGCTTCTTGTTCTAGCCTCAGAGGCCAAGATGAACAAGTTTTCTCCCTCCTCCTCATGACACCCTTTTAGATACCTGAAAAGTGCTATCATGTCCCCCCTCAATCTTCTCTTTTCTAAACTAAACAAACCCAACTCCTTCAGTCTTCCCTCATAAGTCATGTTCTCTAGACCTTTAATCATTCTCGTTGCTCTTCTCTTTCTTCCCTCCACACCCCTTTCTCCTCAGGCTCCCACCACTCAAGATCACTGCCCTCCCCAATCAGGTGCTCCCCCTGCCTTGTCCATCACAGAATTTGAACAAGTAAAAAATACCACAAACCGCCCTGGCTCAGGCCACTGCTGACCTGTGGGAAATCTCTGAAGGGCTCCTCTGGCCCAGGGGGAGGCGGATCCATTCCTCTGGGCCGTTGATTGTTCTGCCCAGTCCCACTTAGGTGGCCAGCACAGGGGATCTGCTGCCACAAATGATTCAGCCCTCCCATACAGCATAAGGCTGGCTGGCCTACCTGCATCTTTGATTAGCCCTTTGAAAAGTGATGGCGGGGAGGCTTGGTGGGGCCCTGCTCTCACTGCCCCTGCCTCCAGCAAATTGCTCCAGCATCACATCACTTTATAGGATAGGCGTCATCCTATAAAGTCCCAACCTGAAATTCTCCTGCAATCCAGGAGCAGCGGCTACTGCACGAATGAAGCAGAAAGATTTCAAAATTGTAAAACACACTTTGCAAAATGGCCCTTCTCAGCACGATCCATCTGACGACTTCCAAACACCGCACCCAGACCAATGAATTCACACAAAATCCTGTGAGGCAGGCAAGTATTAGTAGCATCCCTTTTTTCAGATGAAGAAACTGAGGCACAGGATAATTAAATTCCTCATCTGCTGTCTCATAACAAAAAATCAGTAGAAATACTCACTTTGTGACCAAGCCTTAAATGATGGGTCCCAATGTCACACTGGACAGCTGTGACAGGAAGGCCTTTAAGAAAGCCCCAGATCGTGACATTTCTAGCAGAGGAGAGCACAGACCACTGGCTGCATTGAGATGGGGCGATCACCCTGAAATCCCAGCTTCCCCTTGTACAGGAACTTGGCAGTGAGGCTGCACCTGACCCAGACAGTGTGAGGGCTGGCTCTGCCCCTCTGTGCCAGGCATAACAGGTGTGGTTGGGCAGGCTCAGCATGAGCCAAGTGTGCAGGGTTATTGGGGGGGATCCGAGTGTGGGCAGCTCAGTGGGAGAGCTGGATGCACAGGGACTCGGGGAGGGGGGGAAATCTGGCATAGGAGGCAATGGGACTCTGTGGAGAAGTCAAGGGGAGGTGGGGCTTGGTGTGGAGCCCAGGTACTGGGGAAGTGGAGCTTGATGGGGTGGGGTCCAGGTGCAGTTTGCTGGGGCTCAGTAGGCTGTGGGTGTGGGGGGCTTGTTGGATGAGTTCAGGTGTAGGGGAGCTGGGCTTGTCAGGGGGAGGGTTAGATGGGTCTGCTTAACCAGGGAGCTCCAGATGCTGCTTAGGGGACACTGCATACCAGACTCCTTTCCCACCACCGAATTCCTCATCCCCTTTGCTTCTCTATCCCCCTCCCGTCATTCCTCATGGCCTCTTCCCCACACCTCCTCACTCCCCAACTCCACTGCTGGCACAGAATGCAGCAAGCCTGTGGGGAGAGAGCAAGAAGGGGAGGGGACCAGGCAGCTCTCTCTGCAGGGACATTGAGCTAAGCAACCCCCCCCTCCCCGCCACACTGGCAAGGGGGAGACAGAGGGGGACTATGGGGAGTGTGAGTGGGGAGAGGGCCAGGGGAGAAGAGTTCCCAGCAGCAGGCTCAGTAGCAACTGGGCTGGGAATAGGGTTACCAGATAATTTAAAAAAGACACACTTGACCTCAGATTGGGGGGAGGCGGGGGGGAGAACCGGACAGTGGGAAACAGGGTTGGCCAGCAGGGGGTTGGGGGGAGCGGGGCTGGTCAGGGGGAAACCGGCTGGTGGGAAGCATGGTTGGTCGGGAGAGGGTTGGGGAGAGCGGGGCTGGCCGGGGCGGCAGGAGAGGGGAACCAGCCGCTCGGTCCTGGTGGGGTGCATGGGCAAGTCTGGCCCCAGGGATTCCATCCAGCCCCCCTCCTCTCTACTGCGTAGTTGCGTACTGCCTGACTGGTAGACACGCTTGGCAGTATGCAGCTACGTACTGATACTTATGATAATAATAAAAACGTAATTAGAAAATACCCGACATTTCTATGTCTGGTATTTTCTCAATTTGTTTCCCAGACAGAAAGCAAAAATACCAGACTATCTGGTTCAAAACCGGACACCTGGCAACCCTAGCTGGGAAAGTGAAATCAACTCCTCCCCCACTGCACACACTAGCGAAGGGGGGAGCCAACTGCGCAGGGAGAGGGCAAAGGAGGAGAAAGGGCAGCAAGGAGGAAGCCCACTTTGCCCACCCTGGGCCAAGGTGCAGGGAGGGGGTGCTGGATGGTCTGAGCAGGAGAAGAAACCAGCAAGCAAGCAGCAGGAGCACGGCAAGCTGGGTGGCGTGGTTGCTGCAGCGCAGAGCTGGCAACCGCCTGGAGCCGGTGAGATGGATGGAATTGCAGGCTGCTAGGAGACCCCATGACCGTCATTCAAGCCTTGTATCTATGCCAAGCAGATTCAGGGGCGCTCCTGAGGAGGCTCCCTGCAGCCACCCTGGAACCGGCCTGAACCCCACCAAATGTTCCCCAGCAGCCCTAAGTGGCAGTTGGAGGCAGGGAGGGGTGGGGTGGGGCCAGCACTGCTCCAGTGTTGGATAGACGCCCATGTTCTTGTGCATTCAGCATCCCACTGCTGCCACGACCTGTCACAGACCCATGGGCTCTGGGCCCACCCTGGGGAGGAGCCCATCAGTGGGCCAGATTCCCGGGCGGTTATCCTTTCTCCCAGGGTGGCCCAGACAGCGCCTCGAACCTGCAGCCTCCTCTCCTCACCTCCCACTTCCCTGTGAGTTCCAGGCAGCGAGACCCGTAGGGACAGACGTGGTCTCCTCCCAGCGCTGCAAAACAGGCAGGTTTACTAGTCACCTGGCCCATGGAAGTATTGCAGCCAGAGAAGTGAAGGCTAAACAAGTCCATCCCAATGAGCCCAGCACTAGCCATGTTTGGGCTACCTCTGACTGTGTTCCTCAGTCAGTTCCTGGATGAGAGCCCCAGGCCCCTCCCACCTCCCTGCCCACGCCCTGCTGAGTCTCAAGCCCTGTCGCTGGGGTTGGCATCGGGTCTCTAGGCCATTCCAGCAGCTGGCTCCATGCTCACTCTAGTCATTCCAGCCAAGCAGGGCAGTGATGCTTTTAGCCTTCTCTGCAAGCCAATACCATCCCCAGCCCACTCCTGGGGAGCAGTGCAACGCTCTTGGGAAACTGAAGCACACATGGGCATTGTGAAAATAGCAGAAAATTCCCACTTGTCACAGCTGGGTATTAGTTGTCAGCCACAGTCTGGGGGGCCCCAAGGGCAGCGCTGAGAAGCAACAGTCAGGATGCAGTCCAGGCTGCTGTGACACAGGTGTGGCTCTGTGTCTGGCAGGCCCAAATGATCCCCATCTCTCTGAAAGGCAGCACTTTTCTTCCAGACTCTGGTCACCTCTCGCCCACCCCAGCAATTATCCCCCCACCCCTCAAGAACCATCCCCTGAAAATCCACCTCCCAGCATCACCCCGACATCCTGCACTCCAGCATTACCCTCCAGTATCATGACTCCCTAGAATTACCCAACATTCCTCCCACAGGAAACACTCCTGCCCTTAGCATCCCCCCAACTTCCCTCTACAGAAATTGCTCCTGCCCGTAGCATCTCCCCAAGCACAACCCTGATACTCCAGCCCCAGTATTATCCCTGCCCCCCAGCAATCACTGCCTTATCCCAGACAACCTTCCCATCAAACCTTTAGTGGCCCACCCTGTCAGGCTGTGGCTCTTGGCAGCTACCATGGGTACAGCATGTGCCCCCCCCCCCCACATCCCCAGATTGAGCCATTGGGCTCCAGCACTGAGCACTGCCCAGCAGGTGTTAGTCACAGCCTTGCCCATGCCCCAGGGACTGACCCCAGCCTGGCCCAGGCTGGGCTTGCCAAACAGAGCAGAGTTTATTAGTCACCTGGATATAGTGCCACAAAGGCCTCTGGGTAAACACAGAGAAACAAAGGTCAAGACATAACCCAGCAGGCCAAGCCAATGCAGTCAGCCAGCAGAGCTGGTATGGGCATCTGGCAGTCCCTGCCTGGCTCCTTGCTCAGGCCAGGGGAGGGCTCAGGACTAAGTAGAGGGCAGTACTTAGCTGACACCTTTGCTTTGGTCTTGGGCTGGGGCGTTGGCTTGGCTTCCCTGCCAGAGCTAGGACTGCAAAATTACCTTCTGGGGCACTGGGCAGCAAAGCAAAGCATGGAGGGAAACTGAGGCACACATTGGCTTCCTCAACCTAGTACCAAACAACCCACCCCCTGGGGAGAAAAGCCCAGATGCTACTGACCTGGGAAAAGAGGGAAAGCAAAAGCCAGTGGCTGGAAACAAGCCGGCCAGTCCATCAGCCAGCGGCCCCAGCAGTGACCCCCAGGCATGCTGCAGGCCCCCGACCTGTTAGCCTGACCCCAGGCCCTGCTGGGAGGTGACTGTTTGCCAGCACAGCCTGGGCTGGTCCCTAGGTGGGGAATTGCTCCAGCCCCCTTGGGAGTGGTGTGATCAGCCAGGCCAGGGCCTGCCCCAGCCCAGCTACCTGGGGATGCACCTGCCTGGAGTGACCCAGCCCAGCCCCCAACTATGCCCCCTCTCACACCTGGCTGAGACTGACCAGGTTTCTGTCCCAGGCAGCTCAGCTCAGGGGAGATAGGCAGCCAGGCTCCACAGGTGGCTGGAGGGGCCCTGGGATCCAGCCCAGGGAGAGGAGGGAAGAGTAAATGGATGGGGCCAGAGGGCAGGCTGAGGAACAAGTTGTCAGCAGAGGAAGCCAGCAGGATCTCCGGTCACAGTGCAAGTGGATCATGGACCCAGCTCCATGGAGCCACTGGCACCATTGCAAACCCATCCCTGCCCAGGACCCATGGCCCCTCCAAAGTTTGCTCCATGCTTCTCACCCCCAGGACTGTAAGCAGCAGCCCCAGAGAGCACTGGGGTGCATCTGTGTCAGGCTGGGGCCCTGCCAGGCCAGCGGAGCTGCCTTCCTGAGCCCTAGGAGCTGAGCTGGGCCACAGGACCAGGCCTCACCATCATTTCTTGGCACTAGGGGCGCCACGGGGCCTGGAGTTCAGCGCTGTGAAGGATGTGCTGCTAGCTGTGAAGGGGGTGAAGGGTGCCCACAACCTGCACCTCTGGGCCCTGACCCTTAGCCACCATGTGGTGTCTGTGCATCTGGCTGTTGGTGAGTGCCCCCACCCCCCGACCATCTCTCCTGCCAGCTGGATACCAGCTGTGGGGCCTCCTGTCCCAACCAGAATGGGGGCTCTGCCTTCCACCCCACCAGGGACATGGCCCCTGCATGCGCTGCCCCACAATGCATGGTCCCTGCAGGCCCCACCCCTCAATTCTTGGTCCCTGCAGGTGCCATCCCCAGGAGCTGCTCACAAGGGCTGGGCTGCCCCCTTTGCTTGCAGATGCCGGTGTGGACATGGAGGTTGTGCTGCAGGAAGCCACCAACCAGCTGCAGAGCACCTTTGGCTTCATCTCGTGCACGGTGCAGGTGGAGCGGTACCTGGAGGACATGGCAGCCTGCTGCCAGTGCCAGGACCCCCGGGACTGAGCGCTGGGAACACAGCCACACCACGGCACTGGGAACCAGACAGACACTCCAGCTCCCAGCCTCTGTTCTGCCTGGCAAGCCCCCATGGGCAGCCAGCTGGCTGTGGTGCTGCTCCCTGAAGCCCTGGCCTTTGCTCTCCCACTGCCAATAGGGCACAAAAGCCCCACACACCCTGACCCAGGGGCTATCCTCCACAGGCTGGGGGAGAGCCACAGGACTGCTGCAGCCACCTTTTCCTCCCCTCCCCCCAAGCAAAGAAGTCATGCTGAGACCCTTCTCCCTCTGTCCGCTAAGCTCATGAGAAAGGGGGGAAGCTGCCCAGCCACCAGCCTGGGGCCTATTCAGGCAGCCTGTCTTTGCACAGTGAGATGAGATGCAGAGAGCCCCTTGCAGGGTTAAGAGCGACATCCTCCCTGGGCCAGCTCTGAGCTCTGGTGCTGCCTTCACCCTGCATTGCACAAATCACTGCCAAATGCTGCAGGGCTCTGTCCTGCTCCTTACATAGCAACAATTGCACTTGGTCAGATCACAAGGCCATCGAGCCCAGGTCCTGTCTGCCAACAGCTGCCAGTGTCAGATGCCCCAGAGGGAATGAACAGAACAGGGACCTATTCCCAGCTTCTGGCACCAGCCCTGCCTGGCCAATATCATTGATGGACCTGTCCTCCATGACCTTATTAGTACCATTATAGTCTTAGCCGTCACATCATCCTCTTGCAGGGAGTTCCACAGGTTGACTGCGTGGTGTGTGAAGAACTTTTTTGTTTGCTGCCTATTGGTGTCATTGGGTGACCCGTAGTGCTTGTGCTATAAGGCATAAACAGCAGTTCCCTATTTACACTCTCCACACCAGCTACGATGTTACTGCCCTCTAGCATCCCCACCTCCAGCATCTTTTCCAAGCTGGCCTGTTCCATTCCCAGTGATCTCTCCTCAGCGAGCAGCTCTTCCCTGCCCCTAACCACATCTGTTGGTGTGCCCACACCTTGTACCAAGCCTGCCAAGGGCCTGGTATGGGGCAGTTACTGCAGGTGACTTTGCCACAGGACTCCCATAGCACACCCGGCCCTGTACCAGGCTCCCCACCTGTGAGGGGAGTTAGTGAGCCCGACAGCCTCATCCCCTTCCCAGCAGCCCAGCCCCTTTGCGGGGGAGAGGGTGGAAGGTTCCTGGGCTCAGGGTAAGCTCCGAAAAGACCTCAGCCCTCTAAGCAGCACCTGACCTCCCCACTCTCATGGCCAGGCCTGGTCTCCTCCCCTTACCTGATCTGCAGCCCATTTGCCCCTCCACCAAGTCCCAGGCACTGTGCTGCTGTTGGCCAGAAGCCTCAGGTCATGGCAGCATGACCAGGGGGCCTGGATTCCCACAGAGCTCCTGGCAGCACAGGGGAGCCTTCAGCAAGAAGGCGGCCAGGGCAGTGGGGGTTGCAGGCTAGATCCACAGTAAAGTTTGCCCCTAGAGCTGCAAAGAATGGGGGGTGATGCCAGCAGGGCTTGTGGCCCCATTGCTGCAGGGGGATCCCAGGGCAGCCTATGGCCCCAATGCCAACCCAGGGGGAAGTGGATGAAGGAAGTTAGATTCCTGCTGCAGGCAGGTGTTCAGTGCCCAGCCAGGGAAGCAGCCCATTCTAGCCAGGGGCCAGAAAGCCCCAGTCCCACCTGCTGCAGGAGCCACAGCTGCTTACCAGGGGTGAGGTCATGTATGTGCCTTTGCACAGACTGTTCTGGTTAAGGCCCAAGCAGGCTGTGAAGTGCACAAAGGGATCTCACAAAACAGGGTGGCAGCAGCCAGAGAACACTAATGGTGGGAGGAACCATTGGGGAAGGGGCAGCTAAAACCAAAACCATCATGAATCAACATTCCCTCTAAGCTGTGCAGCTGCACAGCCATGCAACAGCCTATCAAGGGACATGCAGGTGTTCAGGGTTGCAGCAGTGAGGGGCACCTCCCCCTGTCCCAACCCTGCCTGTATATCACCCCATGGCCCAACCTTCTGGTTGCTCAGCTCCTGAGGAAAGTGACTACAGCAGTGTTCTTTACCCCTTCGCCTAACACAAGACCTAAGGGTCACCCAATGAAATTAATAGGCCGCAGGTTTCAAACAAAGTCAAAGAAGCATTTCTTCACACAGCACACAGGTAACCTGTGGAACTCCTTGTCAGGGGATGATGTGAGGTGAAAAAAGTATAAAGGAATTAGGTATGTTCCTAGAGAATAGGGCCATTCATCACTGTTAACCAAGATGGGCAGCTCTATGCTTTGGCTGTCCCAAAATTTCTGCCTTCCAGGAGCTGGGATTGGGCAACAGGGATGGATCACTCAATTCCCTGATCTGTTTATTCCTTCTGGCATCAGCCACTGTCGGAAGGCAGGACACTTGACAGATGGACCTTTACTATGACCACCTGTGCTCCCAGAGGGATGCTGTGGCCATGAGCCAATACAAACCTGGTATACACAAGCAGGCTTTTGAGTACAAGTCATGAAGTTACTTTACCTTTGTATTTGGCACCAGTGCAACTGCTGCTGGGATCCTGTGTCCAGCTGCGGTTGGGAAATTGGAAGGTCAGAAGAGCCGAGAGAATTGTTAGAAAAATTTGCCAGTGACAGACTCAAGCTTGCAAAGAGGTTGAAGAGTGGCTTAAACCCAGGAGATAGCATCTTGTTTGATCAACAGCTCTTCAGTATAGCAGGGAAGGAAGCTGAAGCCAGACTGGAACTAAGAGATAAAGGTTTAATAGGGAGGGGGGAACTAACCTTGGAACCAACTCCCGGGGTCACGATGCCCATTTTTCATTAGAGACGGGATGTTTTTCTGAGAGCTCAGCAGGGCTCTGGCCTATGTATTCAGGGGCTTCCCTGGCCACGCCACAGAGGGAACTGGCTCTGGAGCAACCCCAGCTTTGTGGCTCTTCGTGCCTGCATGCCCTCGCTTTACCTAGCATCCCCCCCTAATCTCCAAGGTACTATTGCTTGGGGTGTCCCAACCCATTTTATGGCTTTGTCGGTGTCTGTTACCTGCTGGGCCGCGTCTGTCAGTCCCTGCTGTGTGTCCGTCACCCAGCCTAGCCTGTCTGTCAGCCCCTGCTGTATGTGTGTCAGTATCCATCACCAAGCCTGGCCCATATGTCAGGCTGCCAGCCCCTGTTGTATGTGTGTCAGTGTCCATCGCCCCGCCTGGCCCGTAAGTCACGCTGCCAGCCCCTGGTGTACGTGTATCAGTGTCTGACACCCTGCGTGGCCTTTTGTACATCAGTGTGTGGCTGTGGGATTGCATTTGTCTTGTGTGAAGAAACCTGTGTCCAAACATTAAGGCAGCAGAGAAAACGCCAAGGACTCCAATAAACTGTTGCCTGGACAAGCCCTCAGTGACTTTTGCTGCTGTTTGTGGGCTGGCTACATGCAGAGAATATGCTGGGATGACAAACTGCCCCATCCCAGCCAGCAAGCTAGGTCCCAAACTCTGAAAGGGACTGCCGGGAGAGGGGGGCAACAAGGCAATAAGCAGAGCATGGGCACCAGGCCACTGATTGCTGTAGGTTTTAAAGAAAAAAACAAAAGGAAGTTTTTCTTCATGCAGTGCAGTCAACCTGTGGAACTCCTTGCCAGAGGATGTCGTGAAAAAGAACTAGATAAATTAATGGAGGGCAGGTCCATCAATGGCTATTAGCTAGGATGGGCAGGGATGGTATCCTTGGCATCTGTCATGGGCTGGAAATGGATGACAGGATGGGGGATCACTTGATTCCCTGTTATGTTTATTCCCTCTGGGGCACCTGGCATTGGCCATTCTTGGCAGACAGGACACTGGGCTAGATGGCTTCAGTGTGATGCAGTCTGGCCATTCTTATGTTCATCGCGTTGGCAGGGGTGCCCGCCCTGGGAATAGACATATTCCCACTAGACAGAGCAGAGAGGGCAAGCAGCACCCTTGCCCTGGGGCCAAGCCAGACCCTCAAGACCAGGGGTCAGCAAGGTACAGCACATATGCCATAAGTGGCATGCAAGATTATTTTCAGTGTCACGCACAATGAACCGGCTCCCCCTCGCTACCCCCCACCCACAACGGGGAGCCTATGCTGGTGATCTCCCCGCCCCCCCAAGACTAGAGCCAGCACAGGCTTCCTGTGGGGGACGAGGGGAGGGAGTAGCCCTGAGGCTCTGCACCAGATCCAGCTTACAGGGAAGCACATACACTACTCCTCCCCTCCCACAAGAAAAGCCGGAGCAAAGCCCAGGGCCGTAGACCAAGCAGGGCATGCAGTAGAGGGAGCCCCACCCCTTTCCCCAGGAAAGCGGCACAGCCCTGGACAAGGGCCTCCTGCACTGGGACACTGACTAGGCCTGGCCCCAGAACAGCAGGACAAACTCCTGCCCTTCCTCAGGACCCACCGGTGTCCCACAACTGGCTTGTGCTGCCAAGCTCCTCCACAGGCTGGGGGTCTTATAGTGCAGCACCTGATTGCACACAGCCCCACACAGCACTGCCACCGCTGCCCCTTACAGCCTCCTGGGGTCCTGCCCAGCCTGCTTCACGAGAAGAAAATCACCACAACCCATTAAAAACCAAACACTTCATTGAACAGTTAAGATCACAGCAGCTCAATGTGAGCGAGTTCTTGGCTCCCGGCCTGGGCCCGGGGCGCTGCCAGCACATCCTGGGCCTGGCCCGATAGCTGCTCTGCAGCGCTCTTGCTGGCACCACAGACCCCTGCCTGGGCTTGCAGGAGGGGCCTGGAACCAGATGCTAGGAGCCAGGCACACGACCAGACAGCAACAGGCACAAAACCACACCACTACACCCAGGCCCACCCCTCAGAGGTGTGATGAGCCACCGCACAGAGTGCCAGCCCCACGGTGCACCGGGCGAGGAGCCCCCGCACAGAGTGCCAGCCCCAACATCCCCAGAGCCAGGCGAGGGGCTGCCCCTCAGCAGCTCTACCTCCCACTCCCCAGGCTCATAGGCAGGGCCAAGTGGACAGACAAAGGATCTACCTGCAAAGCGATTGCCCAGCCAGCATGCCGCCCATTGCTCTCATACACACTCCCATGGGTGGCAGCTGGGAAGGGCCCAACAGTCCGGGAGCTGGCAGGCCACTGACACCAAACCAGGCCCTGAAACACAGGCCAGAAGCTGGAGTGCCTGGAGGCAAGCCCTCTGGCTTGGCTGTTCAGTCTTCTCCCAGGCCTGGAGATGCTGCAGCATGGAGCGTCCAGGAGAGGGGTCTCCAGCCAGGCAGCTGGCAGTGGTTATGGTTCCTGTAGGAGGCCATGCTGGGAGGGGCTGACACTAGGGCTCTCCTGCTGGTCCCCAAACGTGGTGCTGAACTGGGCCCTGCACTCCTGGAGCAGCTCGTGGCCCACGGGGGAGGTGAGTCCCACCAGGCAGTGGGCCCGCACGATGCCTGACTGCCCGCCTGACACCAGCCAGCCATGAGAGTCCAGGTTGGGGCTGAAACGAACCTGCCAGGGAGAGGAGAATCAGGCCTGGGAAGTGGGGCTGGGGGGAGAGGCCTCCAGCTGCCACAGCAGCAGGTTTAAGCAGCAGCAGTTTGACCAAGATGGGATGGGGAGGGTTACTGTGAGGGTGTCCCCCTGTTGCCACCCCCCTACGGAGCGGGCTGGCTGCACAGCTGAGCTCCATGGGCTGTCCTCTAGTGAGGCCACTGCAGCGTGCCCTTGGGGCAGATTCAGCCGGGTTGGGGGAGGGCTGAACAGCTCAGAGGCCAAACTGCCTCCCCAGCCTCTCAGTGCAAGGAGGGCAGGTGAGATCCTGCTGGCTCTGCATGGTGAAGGGAGACCAGTGACAGGGCCCAGGCAGACCCACCCTGGCATGATGCAAGTCTAGGGAGACCCAGGCCTCCAGCACATCAGGCAGCAGGAGGTGGAGTTCACTGGGAGTCGTCTTCCCGGTGTGGGGCTCACCTTGTGGATGGACTCCAGCTGCATGCAATCTAGGCTCAGCTCCGACTTTACCTCCTGCTCCTGCATCCTGCGCATGGGCTCCCGGCTGAAGAAGTTTCGGAAGCTCCGCTGTGGGAGAGGGGAGACAGCGTGAGTGAGATGCTGAGGATAGGCCCCTTGGGAAGGGAAACTGGTGCTGGGTTCCCAACCATAAGTGGGAACCCAGGAAACACCCTCTCCTCAGCTCTTGGCTGCTCATTCACCCCTGCAAGCAGTAGGGCTAGAGGCGCCACATCCCAGGCAGGAGTGCTGGGGCTCCAGCAGGCCATGAACACAGCACCCTGACCCCCTCAGCCAGCACAGCATCACAGGCTAGGGGTAATCCACAGGCCACATGGCCTAGTGGGTAGTGCTCTGGTCTGGCCCCACACCCAGCTTTCCTCTCTCTGCTGTGAGGACAATGCTCCCGTCTCCTGGGAAGCCAGGCTGACTCAGCCAAAAAATTGTCAGGGTCAGTACCCACTTCCCAGGCCCATGTAGGCAGGGGCCAAAGCCCCCATCTTCCAATTCCAGAGATTCAGAAACCCTCCCCTTCTATCTCCCCCCACAGCTGCCAGGACACCATCTGTTCTCGGGTGCTGGCAGCAAGGGACTAATGGAGCCTCATTTCCCAGCTGTAACAAGGAGGGTTGCTGGGCATTGGCCAGGAACACATGGCACTGATAACTCAGTGCAGGGCCCTAGAGAACCCGTCCCAGACCCACCTGCTGCAGCATGCCCTGGGTTGTCCCTCACAGGGTTCTGCCAAGCCCCTTCCCTTGGCATGGCCATGATGACATGGCCCATGGAGCTCAGCATCTGGGTCAGGCCAGCCTGTTTTCCAGGGACACCATGCTGAGGGGCAGTGGCACTATACTGTCAGGAGGGCAGGCAGCAGGTGGGAGCTGCTCTCCCCCCTTGGCTGGCTGCCTTGTGTAGTGAAGGCTCTGACTGTCCCAGCTCCAAGGAGCTGCTCCTCTGCACAGGAAGAAGGCATGAAGAAGCAGTAGTAGAACGGGCACTGGCAGGCATGGGCCCAGCACAGGAGATGGGGAGGTCCTGCCCTGGAGCAGAGAGTCGCCCCCACCTGCACAGGAACAGAGAGCCCCCACAGGAGTGGAGGGGAGCAGAGAGCCCCCCGGTCAGTCAGAGAGGCTCTCAGGCTGTCCCCATACCAGGTCTGTGTCCCGGAAGCAGAGGTAGTGCTCCTTCACCATCTCGCTGTAGGTCCTAGCCTTCGGTCTCAGCTCTGCCTCGCCTCCCGCAGGGCTGCAGGGCAGCACATCAGCTTTGTAGATTGGCTGGGGGAGGAAACGCACTCTGAGAGCAAGGTCACACGCTACTTCCACCCTGGGACCTTGTCCTCTGAGACCAGCCAGCAGGGAAGAGGCTCCTCTCCAAACCTCCCAGAGCCCAGGTATGGGGGTGGAACAAACAATGCAGAAAGGCCTTACATGTTGCTTGGCCTCTCTGCCTGCTAATTAAGTAAAGGTCGTTAGGGGCAGGGCCACAGATGCAGCAGGGCCCTTGCTCTCCACAGTTCAAGGCTGGATGAGGACCAGATCATCTTAACCCTTCAGGCCCCTGGGCTCGGAGCAGGACCCCCACAGCCTGTCTGAGCGCCACCCTGCACACAGCCCTGTAGACACTGCTCCCTGCTCTGCCACACAGCCTCCCAGTCCCACCGGGTCTATGTCCATATAGCCCCTCACTCCCATAGCATCAGAGTCCTGTACTAGCCTTGACCACATGGTGCTGCTCCACTGTATTCCTTGTACCCCCATCCCTCACACCACCAACCACAGCTCTGCGGTCCTCCCACCAGCTCAGCTCCCAGCCTGCCAGGCCACTGCCCCCCATAACCGCTAAATCCCTTGCCCCCCCCCCCCAATCACACTTGCTCCAGCCCCACGGCCCGGCCACTTGCCCACCCAACACTATGGCCCCTCCCTCCCCAGCCCTCAAGCTCCATAGCGCTCTCTGCCCACCCATGCTATTCCACTGTAGTCCTGCCCACACCCCACCGACTTGCTCCCCAAGGAGACACATACAAATCTGCGCTCTGAGGGCCGCTTGACGTTGAGTGGGTTCACAGCCAGGTCAGGCAGCACGGCTGCCAGCAGCTCTCCAGTGATGTCCCCAGCCACCACAGCATTCAGCCAGTCGGAGCTGGAGATGCTCTGCAGATAGAGAGGTTGCTGAGGCCAGGGTAGATGGACAATCTGCCAGCACCAAGTGCCCCGGTGGGCCCCAGGCAGAAATCCAGGAGGGCATATACATGAGCAGAACCCAGCTGTCTCTCGCTGGCCAGGAAGGGGGGACGGGAAACTGCATGGGCCCGTTTCGCTGTGCCACAGGCTCAGAACCGAGTGGGGGATGTGGAAGCCAGGGGCCCTCTCCAGGGAGCACAGTATGTCTCTGGGAGCCAAAGCCAGCAGAGTGCAGGAGCTGGCAGCTCTCCAAGGGCTAAGGGCACAACTGGACACAAGCACCCCAGCACTCTGACCTGCCTGGCTACGACACTGAGACCCCGCTCCACCAGGTCTTACCCACACAGTCCCCTTGCGAGGGGCCACAAAGTAGGCCTTGAAGCCCAGGTAGCCGGCATCAATATAGTGGATTCCACAAAGTCCATACCTAGAAGAGAAGGTGCGTGAGTGAGCCTGGCACTGCCGGGCTGCCCACTCCCCATATGATGCAGCAAAGTAGGGAGCCCAGTGTCCATGCCAGGCCCACCAGCTACCATGCAGGGAGGGTCACTCACGAGGCATAGCAATTATCCTGGGCCACAGTGACGCCATTGTACGGCAGCAGCCAGGTGATTTCAGTTGTCAGGAAACGCTTGATGCTGTTGATGGGCTCATAAACCCGCCGCAGGTCCCAGAACTTGATCTTCCGGTCATTCCCTGCTGTCACCAGAAAGTTGCTGCGAGCCAGAATAGGAGCCACTTTCAGTTGTCTGGGCCACTGGCCCTGTGCCCCACACACCAAGAGCCCTGGGTCACCTCCCTGTCCCCCTGTGAACCAACACGTAAGTGCCCAGCTCATATGCCTGGCCCACATGCTCTCCCCCTCAGGTAGCTAGGAAAGCGACCCTCCTCCTTCCCATGGGGACAGATCTTTTTGTAGCCAGGCTAGGCCCCTCCTGGCAGGCTGGTACCTCAGACACTGGCTGCCCACCCCTCACCTGTTGACTTTGCACCACTCAATGCTCCGGACAGCATGGTCATGGGCAAGGAAGCACCTGAAGGGGTAGAGCTTGAGGGAGCCATCTGGCTGGCGCACACACTGCAGCAGAGACTTGGTGGGCAGGTTCCAGATGGCCACAGTGCCTAGGAAACACATGGAGATGCCCATGAGCCCTGTCCTGTGAGCCCACACAGCAACATACAGGGCTGGGCAGTCCTAACCCTTCCAAGAGACAGCACTGTGGCTAGGGGCCTGTGGAAATGGTCTGATTTCTATGAACTATCTGAAAGACTCTGTACCGATCCACTTGGCACTGCTACAGTGATGCTGGGAGATCAGGTACCAGCTCATGCCAAGGCCCCTTGGTCTCACCTGAATGCTGATTACACAGCCCGACTTGCCTGCATCAGTGCCTCTAACCCAGAAGGTAAGTTTAGACAGAGACATCTGCCTGTGGTAATATAGCTATTTTGATACCAATTTGTAAAAGAGGCCCAGAGGCGATCCCAGCAATTCCAGGGTGGTAACCCTGACCTTAGCACTGGACAAACTGGTTGAAACTTAAGAACAGAATTGGCAGACACAGAGATGAATATAAGTCCTTTGCCAAAGGCTTTTAAGAAAAGTAAGCTATCCTGAGATAGAAGGGAAGGTCCTCTCATGGACTGATAACTGGTTAAAGGTCAGAAAACAAAGGGTAGGAATAAATGATCAGTTTTCAGAATGGAAAGGTAACTAGTGGTGTCCCCCAGGGATGTGTACCCTAATCAATCCTACTTAACATTCATAAATGATCTGGAGAAGAGAGCAAACAACAAAGTGGCAAAATATGCAGATGATACAGGACTTCTATCTTGAGTTGTTTTGAACAGACAGCGAAGAGTTACAAAGGGATCTCACAAAACTGGGCGATCGGGCAACACATTGACAGATGAAATTTAATGTTGATAAATGCAAAGTAATGCACATTGGAAAACATAAGCCCAACTATAAGTATAAAATTAAATCAGCTGTTACCACTGAAGAGCAAGATCTTGGTTATTGTGGATAGTTCTTTGAAAACAACCACTCAATGTGCATGGCAGTTAAAAAGTAAAAAGAATATTAGGGATCATTAAAAAGACACAGAGAATAAGACAGAAAATATCTTATTGCCTCTGGTATAAATCCACGGCACACCTACATCTTGAATACTGTGTACAGATGTGGTCACCTCATCTCAGAAAAGATATAACGGACCCAGAAAAGATTTAGAAAAGGGTGACAAATGATTATGGATATGGAAGGTCTGCTATATGCGGAGAGATTATTAAGACTGGGATTTTTCATCTTAGAAAAGAAATAACTAAGGGGGATATGACTGAGGTCTATAAAATCATAACTGATGTGGAGAAAGCAAATAAGTGTGTTATTTAATCCTGAAAACACAAGAACTAGGAATGAAATTAATAGGCAGCAGATTTAAAATAAATGAAACTCAGTAGAACAATGATAATTGATGGGACAGGTAATATCAGTTTACAAAACATACAAGAGCAACAGGGTAGGTAGCACTGATGGGAGTGGCGCTACAGGTGAAAGAAGTCAAGAGTTCCCTGCACCACAGAGAACATGGAACAGCCAGCCACTTTAAGCGGTCTGGGATTGCTGGCTAGCAGGAAATCCCACCTGAGAGCTGCTGTGTAGGATAAAAATTTCTGAGGCAGGCTATGATATTCTGTTAAGAACCCCTATTCTAAATTTGGAGTCTGGGACTGACACAGAAACACAGTACATAATGGTTACTCCCCCACACACCTAGCCCAAGGTGGGCGACAGGACATGACACATTCAATGGTGCTAGGAACAAATGTGCCATTGTCAAGTACTCCTAATGTCTGTGCTTTAATGCCCAGATGGACCACATCCTGCAGAGATACACCTTCTTGAAGCTGACAGACATATTACCACTTAACACATAATTGATAATTGATGTCTTCTTTGTTTAAATACTTGTTTTACTGGAAACACTATGTAACTTTATATTACTCTTATTTTGCCTCACAATTAGCACCTATCCAGGGGTCTAGGATCTTACACATACACACACCCACTCTGATCTGCCCATTCAGCATCCTATATAATTAGTTGTAACCTATTGTTTGACAGTGTTCACTGAACTCTAACAAGCGACGTGATGCTCCAACAGCACTGTGTGTAATAAACTCTCTTGCTTGCTTCACATATGGTGTTCAGATTCTGTTCCTTCATGCTGACTGGGAACAGCTTAGGTAAGTACATCCCAGCCAGAGCCTGCTGCCGACACCCCACCCCCTCTCATACCCCAGCTCCTTCCCAGAACCTGCACCCACTCCTACATCTCTCCCCTAGGCCAGAATCCTCTCCTGCACCCATACCTGCTACCAGACCCTGCACCCCAAGTCCCTGCCCCAGGTCACAACCCCTTCCTTCACCCAAACTCCCTCTCAGACCCTATACTCTCTTGCACCCCAGTCCCCTATCTTGAACAACCTTCTGCACCCAATCTCCATCCCAGACCCTGCACCCTCTCCATAGAAAAGTGCAGCCCTTGACCACTTACCAATATCTTGGAGTGGCTCCTACCCCTGTCTTAAAGACTAACAACAACAGGGTATTTCACCGATCCCCTATGACTGGGCACGTCACCTCTGGACAGGATGTACAAAGAACAGTTCTCGACACCATTAATGATTTGTGCTTGCAGCTGCTAGTCCTGGAATCCAAATCGGGAAAGGCAATTCCTAATTTAGTCTTAAGTGGCGCACAATCTGATTCAAGTGATGAATACACTGGTGTGCAAAAAGAGCGCAGCGTGCAAATGTGATTCTGGATGCATTAACAGGAATATTGTGAGCAAGACACAAGAAGTCATTATCTGAGCTGATTAGACCTCAACTGGAGAATTATTGCCAGTTCTGGGCACCACACTTCAAGAAAGAGTGGACAAATTTGAGGAGGTCAAGAAAAGAGCAACAAAAATGATTAAAAGTCTAGAAAATATGACCTATGAGGGAAAACCGAAAAAATGTGGTTTAGTTTAAAAAAGAGAAGACAGAGGGGACATTATAGCAGTTTCCAAATACCTAAAGGGTGTCACAAGGAGGAGGGAGGAAAAATTGTTCTTCCTGGCCTCTGAGGATAGGACAAGAAGCAATGGGCTTAAAATTGCAGCAAGGGAGGTTTAGGTTGGACATTAGATAAAACTTCCTGTCAGGGTGCTGACACAGGAATAAATTGCTTAGGGAGGTTGTCTGGATTTAAGAGCAGATTAGACAGACACTTATCAGGGATGATCTAGATGGTGTTTGGTCCCACGAAACAAAATACAGGACTATGTAGCACTTTAAAGACTAACAAGATGGTTTATTAGATGATGAGCTTTCGTGGGCCAGACCCACTTCCTTAGATCAAATAGTGGAAGAAAATAGTCACAACCATATATACCAAAGGATACAATTAAAAAAATGAACACATATGAAAAGGACAAATCACATTTCAGAACAGAAGGGAGATGCGGGAGGGGCGGGGGGGGGGGAAATGTCTGTGAGCTAATGGTATTAGAGGTGATAACTAGGGAAGCTATCTTTGTAATGGGTAAGATAGTTAGCGTTTTTGTTGAGACGGACGCGTAGAGTGTCGAATTTTAGCATGAATGACAGTTCAGAGGATTCCCTTTCAAGTGCAGATTTAAAAGGCTTTTGAAGCAGGATGCAGGTAATTAAGTCGTTGAGACAGTGTCCTATAGACAACCTATAGTCTCCTATAGACAACCACCTAACCTCAAGATGATTCTTACCAACAACCACAGGACATACCACACTAATACCAACCCTGGTACCCTCACAGACATTTACCTTTCCCCACCTCTAATACCATTAGCTCACAGACATTTACCCCCCCCCTGCCCCTCCCGCATCTCCCTTCTGTTCTGAAATGTGATTTGTCCTTTTCATATGTGTTCATTTTTTTAATTGTATCCTTTGGTATATATGGTTGTGACTATTTTCTTCCACTATTTGATCTGAGGAAGTGGGTCTGGCCCACGAAAGCTCATCATCTAATAAACCATCTTGTTAGTCTTTAAAGTGCTACATAGTCCTGTATTTTGTTTCAGCTACACCAGACTAACACAGCTACATTTCTATCACTTTGGTCCCACGGTGAGGGCTGGGGACTGGACTTGATGACCTCTCAAGGTCCCTTCCAGTTTAGTGTTCTGATTCTATACAGCTGAACGAATCAATAATGTAATTAAATATAACATATTTGTAGGGAGAAAACACCTAAGAAGCCCACCACAGTAGCATTTAACATCAACAAGTGGAGCTACACAAAAACAAGCAGGCCAATTAAATGGAAAAAAATCAAAGGAGCAGTCATGAGTGAAATACCTGCAAGCTGCATGGAAACTTTTTACCACCACCACCACCGAGACTCAAACCATATATTCATACAATTTTTTAAAAAGGAAACAGTAAATCAACAAAGAAGAGCACCATAACTAAACAGAATAAAAACAGACTTTAAAAACACACCCTTTAAATATTCTATGTCAAACCTTACTGAGGAAAAGAGAAATGATATACTTTTACATGACTTGTCAGAGTTTAATTAGGAAAGTCAAAAAAGAATTTGAAGAGCAAAACACAAAAACAAACAAGTAAAATACATCAGAAGCAAGAAGCCTGCAAGACAGGCCCTGGAATCACTGGATAACTAAGGTGCTAAGAGAGCATTCAAATTCAAGTCATTCAAGGAAGATAAGGCCATTGTGGAGAAGCTACATAGATTCTTTGCCTTGGTCATCACTGCAGATCACGAGGAAGATTCCCACACTTGAGCTGTGTTTTTAGGTGACAAATCAGAGGAACTGTTGCAGATCAAGATATCAATGGACAAAGTTTCGGAACAAATGGATAAATTAAACAGGAATACATCACCAGAATTGGATGGGATCCACCCTGGAGTTCTGAAGTAACTGACATACAAAACTGCAGAACTACTAAGAGTGCTATAACCTCTACTACTTAAATCAGTCTCTGGATCAAATGACTGATGCCAATTTTAAAAAGAGACTCCAGAGGTGATCCTGGCACTTACAGGCCAGTAAGCTTGACAGCAGTACCAGGCAAGCTGGTTGAAACTAGAACAGAATATGGAATTATCAGACAAGAGAACTCAATACTTTGGAAGAAGAGTCATTCTTCTCACAATGCAGTCAACCTATGGAATTTGTTGCCAGGGAAGGTTGTGAAGGCCAAAAGTATAACAGGATTCAAAGAAGCACTATATAAGCCCCATGTGCTGGGTGTCCCTCTGGCTCTGACTGCCAGATGCTGCCTGGGACTAATGAAAGGGGATGGATCCTGCAATAATTGCCCTGTTCTGGTCATTCGCTCTGAAGCACCTGGAGCTGGCCACTGCTGAAAGACAGGATACCAGACTACGCAGACCCTAGTCTAACCTAATGCAGCCATTCTTATGCTCTCCTAAATCGCAACCCCCTGCCACTCTCACCGTCCCTCTCTCCCCAGCTCTTGCGAGGCCCCTGCAGTCCAGCCTCTACCACTACAGGCAGGGTGGAATTTTATTTTTATTTAAATATTTTTACCCCACCTTTCTATTTAAAATAGTCAAGGCAGCTATGTGCCGAGCTTGCTGCCATCACTGGGCCATCTCGGGGGCTGGGCAGAGCGAGCAACAGCCCAGCATTATGTATCTAATTTAGAGCCCAGGAAGACTCAGGGCCCTGCCACACCCAGGCACTGGGCAGGCAGCAGCAGGTCCCTTAGTGCACAGTCCTAGATGAGCATGGTAGGGCCCCCTGTGCTAGCCCTGCCCAATCCTCACTTGACTTCTCCCCTGAGGGCCACTCTGCATAAGCCCTACCACCCCACCCACCAGGGCCCAACCCACCTAATTCCAGCCACATTTCCATCATCCCGCCCCTCCCCACAGCCTTGTTGGCACCAGGGATGTAAGAGTTCAACTGGCTAACCGATAAGCATTAGTTTATTGGCTAACTTTACTGGTTAACCGCCCAGCCACCATGGGGCCAGCAGGTGGCACAGCGTATAACCGGGTGTTACATGGTTACTGTTTTTAAAAATTTTTTACATCCTTCTATGGCACCCTGGCCCTGTCTGCCCCAGCGCTGAGTGGGAAGCTGACTCACCATCATAGAAGCCGGCTGCCAGGTACGGGTGAGGCTTCGAAGGCATCCAGGAGAGGCTGAAGCACTGGCCGCACCCAGATGAGTTTCCTGCCTGGATGGAGCCAACTTGCAAGGTGGCAACACACTGCACCTGTGGGTGCCAATGAATCTGGATTAGCAGGGTCCTGGAGGCCCCCTTGCTGACACCAACACCCATACCAGTCCCCTAGGACAGGGCATCATTCAGCACAACTACCAGGATTAGTGCCTGTGGGACCCAGTCCCCTCCCCCTGCTTGAGTGGGCCACCATATGGGGGAAATGTCTTGTGCTGCTCCCATTTCCCCCCTGAGCCCCCAGGGGCCAGGCGCCAGGCACCAAGCTGGGACTCAGCACTGGTACTCCTAGACACGCACATACATCTGCAATCCTGGGCAACTGGGGCAGAGAGTCGCAAGGTGAAGGGCTACTGGGACAGGGGCTGTGCCCAGTACGTGGGCCCCATTACAGCAGACACTTACCTTGCAGATGACGTGCTTTGGGAAGGGCCCACCTGGGAGAAAGCAGAGAAAAGGGCAGTCAGAAAGGGCAGGAGCTGTGCCACCGGCCCCCAAACTGGGGGGAGGCTGCCCCACAGACCCAATGAAGGGCCCTAGTCCCCAAGGGGCCTCACACATTGTCCCAGGGGCCCGTGGCCTGGGATGTGAAGGCTAGAGGAAGTGCTGTGCAATGAGATAAATAGAGCCCAATCTGGTCACTGAACTTGCGAACAGGCACTGCTAACAGGGAGTTTGGAGAGGGAGTTCTCCAGCTAAAA
>CM057847.1:182885550-182899912 GCA_030068395.1 Apalone spinifera | reverse complement strand
TATTTAAGAGCAGGTTAGATAGACATCTATCAGGGATGGTCTAGATGGTACTGACTTCTGCCATGAGGGCAGGGAACTGGACTCAATGACCTCTCAAGGTCCCTTCCAGTTCTAGTGTTCCGCGAGTCTGATTCAACAAAGAATCCATCACGCAAAAAGAAACCACCAAGAACTCTGGTCCCACTAAACTGCTCTTCTGTCAATCTCTGAACCCTTGCATAAAGGCAAGAAATTTCCTGGAACTGAAATACAGAGGTTTTTCCCTTATCCTTCAATAAACCCCTGTTCTCTTTCCTGGGGTGGGGCCAATGGGAACAGCATTTGCAGTGATCTCCTTCCTCTCCCCCACCCCCGGCCCAAGTTCTGCCTCTGAACCATCCCTCCCTGAATTCTAAAAAGCTTCATATTAGATACAGGGGCTCATTTCCCAGGTAAGCCCTAAAGCACTTCCTGGGCAATCAGTTCTCCTCAAGCTGACCAGCATGAGTCATGGGGAGACTGGACCCAACTTCCTTCCTGAAAGGGACAGCCACTGAGTCACCCCATGACAGCCTTCAGCAAGATCCCTCCCCAGAGGCTACTAAAGAACTGTGATGGATCAGAAACTGGCTAGGAAACAAAGCACAGTGTAGAGGGCAATGGTCAGATTTCCTTGTGACTAAAGGTAAAACGCAAGGCTTCTGGGTGCTGTTTTAAATCCAACGCTGAATGTGTTTGTTAATGATCAGGAAAGAGGGAAGTGAATGAAGCAGCAACATGTGCAGAAGACATGAAGTGGCTAGTCAGGACAGGGCTGTGAGGAATTTCAAAGTGCAGCTTATAAATGCAAAGTAATGTAGCTTGCGGGAAGCCATTTATACTCCTCTTACAAGGTTCTAAACTATCTGTGTTAACTCAGAAGGCCCTGGGGGAGACCTTAAGCGCCCTGGGCAGTAACCTAAAGGCCCCTCAGGTCCTATCACTGCTCCCCTCTCTTGCTGGGAACCCCCAGCTCCACCATCTCCTCTGCCTCTGACTCTCCACTCTGATGAGACCCAGCTCAGTATGCAACTGCAATCAAAAAAAGCAAATGATCAGGATGCAGGGGAGGGTTAGTGAATAACACAGAAATATCTAATGCCTTGTATCAACCGGTGTGTGGCCCAAACAGATGCAGCCTGCGGTATCAATTGCCTGGTCTCAAGCATGGAATTGTAGAGTGCGAGGGCACTCTGAGGCGGGCCATGCCTGGGAAAACCTACTGAAACAGCCTGAGAAGGGTGCACAGCATTGCAGGAGCATCATTGTTCTACACAGGTGGGATTTCAGGCTCATTTGCATACGCAACCCCCCAAGTTGGCCTCCCTCTCCTACTTCATCACACCTCTCCATAACCCAGCCACCTCTGCCTTGGTCAGGCTCATTCCAGCCTTGCTGCTCAGACCACTGGTTTGCTATTTCCTCTCTGTCGTCTTTGAAAAACACCTTGATTGCTACATCGGCTGCACAGAACCCCTGCTTTGGACCCTGGCCCAGTCCAGCAGTGACAAACAGTTGACCCTGGAGAATTTGACTCAATTTGAAGGGGCCAACCAATAGCGCAGGTCTCTCTGCTGCCCAGAACCAGGCTTCATTTGGCCCTTGGGTGTGGTCTGAGGTAGGAGCTCTGCTCCTCCTAGGCAGGCTGTGCGCCCAGGCTGGTTATTTTTAAAGAACATCAGATACTGGCCTACAACACACCTTCTCTTGGGGAGAGCCCCTTGGCCCTGTGTAGGCCAGGGGTGGCTGCCAGAGACACTGGCCTTTTGCAGGCACTGGGGGAGGGGGAGGGGGAGGGGGAGGAAGAGGTGTGTCCTGGGCACCACTTTGTCCCACGTTTTGTTCTTATCCAGTGTGATCCTGCCCACAGATCTCCTGTACCACTGGACCGTGAAAGGGTCTCCTGGGGCTGGGCACAACCTCCAGAGCTGCCATTTCACACTGGAGGCTGGATGCACAAAGACACATGGATATTGCCAGGCTGAGCCTCTAGGTACCTGGCCACCCCATAGGATCCTCATCCCCCAAGTGGCCCACTGGCTTCCCAGGTGCAGTCTGAGCAGAGTTGCACCCCTCCAGAGGCCCAGCAAGCTGAGCAGAGACCCCCCTCACCTAGCCAAGGCCGGGGACACGGCCTACGCCCTGCACTTCAGAGGGCCTTCGGCCCCCTCTGCCATTGCTAGGGGCCTCCAGTTGGGCTCCTGGCATTGAGCCAGGCCAGTTCCGCTGACCAGAGACACCCAGTGCCTGAGGCACTTGCTGGCAGGGGAGAGGAAGGTCACAGAGTCACGTGTCTCAAGGGATTCAGCCCCAGGTCCCCCGTCAGCGCTAGGCCAGGGGTGTTCTGGGCAGGCTGCCTCAGGTTTTGATGGGAGCTGGGCCATTCTGTTAGGCAACCTACTGCTGGGCCGGATGGACCCCAATGAGGGACACTGCTCCTGGGGGGCTGCTGAGCACTGCCTGGCACAGACGGAAGAAGCCCCCCTGGCCAGGGGATGTTCAGCCTGAGACTAGCTGGGCACTCTGGCTTGCAGCCAACCCTCAGTGCTCTACCTAGGGGATATGGGGCAGGGGGGACGTGCTGCTCTACTGGTAAACATACCCTCCCCCCACCTCAGGGTTTGGTACGTAGGTCCTACCCCAAGGGGAGGGGCTCATGAGTGGCTGTGGATGGTGGCCAGGGCTTCCTGCACTGGGCCCAGTGCTGTTCAACATACCCAGAAATGGTCTGGAAAAGGGGTGAATAGTCAGCTGGCAAAGTTCACACAGGATATCAAATTAATCCAGACAGCTAGGTCCAAAGCAGACTGCAAAGAGCTACAAAGGGGTCTCACAAAACTGGGCAAGAAAACGGCAGATGAAATTCAATGTTGATAAATGCGAAGTTACACACATTGGAAAACACAATCTCAGCTCTACACACAAACTGAGGGGATATAATCGAGCCGACACCACTCAAAAGATCTTGGAAGCATTGTGGTTAGTTCTCTGAAAAGAACTGCTCACTGTGCTGCAGCCATCAACAAAGCAAAGTTGTCATGGGATAAGAGGAAAGGTCCTTTCGTGGACTGACAACTGGTTAAAAGACAAGAAAGGATGGGAATAAATGGTCAGTTTTCAGAGTGGAGAGGGGTAATTAGTGGGGTCTGTCCTGGGACCCATTCTATTCAACTTATTTATAAATGATCTGGAAAAGAGGGTAAACAGAGAGGTGGCAAAATTTGCAGATGATACCAAACTGCTCAAGATAGTTAAGACCAAAGCAGACTAGGATCTCTAATTCGAACTAACTACTCCATGCCACGTGTAGCCGCGGGCACGGAGTTCGGACTAAGGGGGATTTAAAAATGGTGGCACCCGGGAAGATGCAAATGAAATCCCGGGCTTCATTTGCAACTCCGGTTGCCTTCGTTTGCCTACCTAGCTCGAACTAATGAGCTAGTGTAGACATACCCATGGGGACTAATTTAGCTACAGCTACTCAAGAAAGAGACTTTGGAATCATTGTGGATAGTTCTCTGAAAACATCCACTCAGTGTGCAGCGGCAGTCAAAAAAAAGCAAATAGAATGTTAGGAATCATTAAAAAGGGATAGAGAATAAGACAGAGAATATCATATTGCCTTTCTATAAAACCCTGGGAGGCCCACAGCTTGAATACTGCATACAGATGTGGTCGCCTCATCTCAAAAAAGATATATTGGCATTAGAAAAAGTTCAGAAAAGGGCAAAAAAAAATTATTAGGCGTTTGGGACGGGTTCCATATGAAGTGAGATCAAAAAGACATGGACTTTTCATCTTAGAAAAGAGGAGACTAAGGGGGGATATGATAGGTCTATAAAATCATGACTGGTGTGGAAAAAGTGACTAAGGAAAAGTTATTTACTTATTCCCACAATATAAGAACTAGGGATCACCAAGTGAAACAGATAGCAGGTTTAAAACAAACAAAAGGAAGTTTTTCTTCACTCAGTGCACAGTCAACCTGTGGAACTCCTTGCCAGAGAATGTGGTGAAGACTAGGACTTTAACAGGGCTCAAAAAAGAGCTAGATAGGTTCATCAATGGCTATTAGCCAGGATAAGTAAGAATGGTGTCCCTAGCCTCTGTTTGTCTGTAAGGGATCATGTGAAGATTACCTTTTATGTTCCCTCCCTTTGGGACATCTGGTATTGGCCAACGTCGGCAGACAGGGTACCGGGCTAGATAGACCGTTGGCCTAACCCAAAACAGAGTGGAAGTTTGGATCAGCTTCCCTATGAGGAAAGATTAAAAAGGAACTATTCAGCTTGGAAAAGAGGCAACTAAGAGGAGATTTGAGAGAGGTCTACAAAAATCATGCCCGGTGTGGAGGAAGTGACTCAGGAAGTGTTATTTTCCCCTGCACATAACACAAGAACTAGGGGTCCTCCAATAAAATTAACAGGCAGCAGGTTTCAAACAAGAAGAAGCAATTCTTCACACAGGGCAGCCATCCTGTGGAACTCACTGCCAGGGGAGACTATCACAACAGCCTTTTCCATCCATACAGAGCTGTGCATCTGAGACAGCTGCAAAAAGACTAGTAGAATTTTCAGCTGCAAGGTCAGAGGCCTCCTGTCCAGGCAGAGCAAGAGACCTGCCATTCCATATCCACTGCCACACCTGGAACAAGGCCTGTTCTGGTCCCTTCATGGGCAGATAGGCCTGGAGCAGCTGGAGGGAGCTGAGACTCAGAAACACCTTTCAAGGGCGGGAGGGAGGGATTGCTCAGGAACCAAGGAATCTGGACAGTTTGGCTCAGTGGTGAGTGGAGGACAGCAGGAGACCTCAGGAGGGGGCACATCCACATCAGGCATGTGGGCAATGCAGGCACCAGCTGAGCAGTCAATGTCTCCCCAAGAGATGGGAATAATTCAACATCTTCACAGACCCTCTGTCATTATTGGCCTGCATGAAACTCCTCCCTCAGTCCCTCCCCTTTCTCTGCCCCGCACTGGCCAATCGAGGCGGGGGAGGGGAAGAAGGGTACAGAGAAGGAACATGGAGCTGCTGAGTTTTCAGTAGACTGTTTTCAATCCAGGGGCTTTGCTTCTCCAGGCCCCTCAGTGCAAAGCACATGCTGCCAGAGATGGGTGCAGCACGGACAGACACCAGCTGGCATCACCCTGCAGCAGAAAAGGAGAGCTGAGTGGGGCCTGAGCTATTTGGCTCCCATTCTTGCCTCGGGCCCAGAGTTCAAATCAGCAACTCAGCAAAGACAAACGAGCTCAGGAGGTTTGTTCCTACTGCCCATGCTACATATCCCTTCCTTGCCTGGCCAGTTCTCCGCTCAAACACTGCAGGACTGGGGCTCAGTGGTGGCCCCGAGCCAAAGAGCAGGAGGGAGTCCAAAAGTGGAGCCTGCAAAGCTGCAGCAGGAAAGGCAGCATTGGACAGGGCACCCGCTATGTGACCAGCTCCTTGCATTCTCATGTGACCTGTAAAGGGTTAAAAGATTAACTGGATGAGCTTGGTTCTCCCCACTTCCCACCCCATCTCCTGGGGAAAAAACCAAGGACAAAGATGCAGCCGGGTTTTCTGGGGGCTTTAGTTTGAAAAAGTATTGGTTGAAAGTGTACAACAGAATGAGGTGCAAGGGTGGCACCCGAGCCAGATTGTTCCACAAATAAAAACAGAAGGGCCTTAAATAAAGGGGGCGCAGATTAAAAAACCTCAACAGTGAAAAAATTCTCCCCTCCCCCAAACAGAATAGTCACAGGCACAAAAATGGCGACACCCACATGGAGACAACACTGGGATGTCCATCCTCTAACCACTACCGTGCTACTCACCTGGGCTGGGCCTCCGTGTCCGCGGATCTGCAGCCAGCCCCACTGGGCAGCTCTTTGGAATGGTTACAAATGAGCAATGTTACATGCCCTGGCTGACCCACCCCATCACCCTGTCCAGGACACAGACAAACGAGGCCTCTGCTAAGGCTAAAAAAGAACAAGACGTTGGAGTCTTGAGCTCAGCTTTTTTAAGAAACGAGTCTGGGGAGTGCACGCCAAGTCTCTGTGCCAGGCCCGCTAGTCCCACTTGGCCTTCTTGCTGCTGTCACTGCCGTTCTCCTCCACCACTGCCTGTGCGTCGGCCGCCACTAATTTCCGTTTGCCACTGTCAGCACGGGCTTGTGTGGAGCGTGGTTTGAAGCAGATAACGATGCAGGTCATGTTGTCACAGCCCGTGCCATCCCCAGAGGTGTCGGGAGCCAGGCATTGATCCAGGAGCTGGGGGAGGAAAGGGATAAGGCAACCACAAGGATGATAACCTCATGTGCAGCCAAGGCAGTATGAGGGAGCTGCTCGCCCGGCTCCTCCCAGCTCCAGGCAGTGCTCAGTGTCTTGGGGTCTGACAAGCTAACCCAAGAAGACCCTCATTATTAGTATATGTTGGGGGCCCCCCAATACAATAGCACTGCCTCTGCTTAGGGATGTTAAATATCTGTTAACCTCAAGAATTCTTATCCAGTAGTCGACTATTCTATAGTCCCCAGAGGGAGAGGAGGGGGGAGCTGGCTGCCAGTGCGCTCTGGCTTCACTTCTGAGGATTCTCCTGCCACTCTGCACTGCTGCCGCTGTATCAGAGGCAGCAGTGCAGGGTGCCAGGCGGGAGATGGTCTGCAAGGGGAGCCAGTTTAAAAATCAGCTCCCCTCACAGACTGGTTGCCTGTTGCCCTTTGCTGCTGTCTCTGATAAAGCAGTGCGGGGCGGCAGCAGCCCCTGTCTAGGATGGGTCTGAGCTCCCAAACCTGGCGCAAGCCAGAACTGAGCTGGGCTGCCTGCCCGCCTGGCTCCTAATACACTTTAAATGTAGAGCTGTGCAGGGGTAGGTCCTGGACTTGTTTCAAGCCAGGACTGAGCTGGGCTGCTAGCCAACCTGCTAAAAAATGTACTGGCAAGTCGGAGGGGGAGGAAGAGAGGAGGAGTAGTCTACAGCATTAACCGATTAATCGACTTCACTATTACACCCCTACCTCTGCTGGTCGGTCAGGAGAATGCTAGGAAAGCATACGAAACAATTGGGTCTGTATGGATGTGATCACCGTCAAGCCAGGGGCAGGCCCCAAATTCCAGCCCCCAATCTGTCTCCCTGCAGGGAGTCATAGAACCACACCCAACGAGTGCACAGATTGCCGGCTGGGTTTCCTTAGCTCGTAGGCCAAGAGGAGCGAGAGACGGGCTGCTTACCTCTTCTACTATGGAGGAGAGAGGCCTCAGGTCTCCATTCTCATCTTTCTGGGTGATCTTGGCCTGGATGAAATCCACCACTTCCTGGCTGCTCATCACGTTCCTGCCAGCAGAGCGGTGACAGGTCAGAGCAGCTGGCAGGGAAACCTGGCTTTGTTAGCACACTCCTCCCCACCTCCCAGGCTGGGGGCTCACAGAATGGGAGGGGCAGGGCATGCACCAAGGCAGAGAGTAATGGGAATAAGGGAGAGCCCCTTGCTCTGGAGCCGTTGGCAGCATGGAGCTGGAGGGACTGGGCTCTCAGCATGCCAGCCCTCCTCCATCCCACGGGGGCAGCCTGCCTGGGACTCATGGATAAGCTATCCAGAGGCCCGCCGGGGACAGAGCCCATATGAAGGCTGGGACAGGCTCCTGCCCCTCCGGCGCTCACCAGATTCCGTCGCACGCAATGACCATGAAGTCGTGCTCCTCGTTTATAGTCAGCACCTTGATGTCAGGTAAGGCTGAGATCATCTGCTCCTCCGGGGGCAGGTTCTTGTTCCGCTTGTAGAAGTGGTCGCCTGGCAAGAGGGAATTCCTTTAGCTATGCTGCCCAGACTGCCTGGTCAGGGGCCACACGAGAGCCCAAGCGGCACTCACGCAGGCGGGAGGAGACAGCCCCCTCCCTCGCAGATCAAGGTCTGGGCTGGAGTTGGAGCATGGGGCCAGCTCAGCAAAGCCTGGCACTGAAGCCGCCTCTCCAGCCCAAGCAACATGCCACCCACTGTCTGTGCTTTTACCAGGCACATGGACCAGACCAGGGTCCATCCAGTCCAGTGACCCATTTCCAAGAGGGGCCAGCACCAGCTGCTTCAGGCCAAGGTGCAGTGACCAAGTGGCCTGTCCCAGGGGATGTTTCTCCCACCCCAGTATAGGGATGTAAGCAACTAATCAGCTATCCAATAAGCAAAAAAAAAAAGGGGAGGAGGAGCACAATGGCAGCCAACTTTGAAATGTACAAGAGTCTCCATTGGGAGTCCCAGTGCTGGCTCCAGGCTCCACCCACTGGGGCTCTTGAACATTTCAAAGGCAGAACGCGGAAGTTCTTATTGACTAATTGAATAGTCAAGGAAATCCCATCAACTAGTCGATTAGTTAATTAATCGAAATTTAACATCCCTACCCCAGTACTTAAGAGGCTCATGCCCTGCAACCTGAGAGTTCATGGCCAGTCCTGAGCTCTAGTTTGGGACTCTTTCCTCTGACAATTCTGGTTATTCTCCATACCCACAGGAACAGCTAATGTCTCTCTGAATCCCGCCAGGCTCAGCCTCAATTACGTGGCAGGGAGTTTCATAGGCCCTTTGTGGGAAAATATTTCCTTGGATCCATTTTACTTTGCTGCCTTTCAGTCCCAGCAAGTGTCCCCACATTTGAATAGACACTTCTGATCTCCATTCTCTTGGCCAGTCATTGTTTTAGAAGCGTCAATGTCTTCTCATTCTCTGTTTCCAAGGGGACCATCCTGCTCTTTTCAGCTCTCTGGACAGAAGTCTTTCCCAAGCCCTTGAGCATTCTTGCTGCCCTTCTCTAACCCCCTCTAGTTGTATCATAAGAAATGGGGGCGAGCACTCCACATGACACCCAAATGAGCCCACATCCCTGATTAAGGAATTCACCGCCCCCTGTCTTATGCATCCCGCTAGCTTGTTTGCTGGTCTGACCCCAGCTGCGTGCAGAGTGAGGTCTCATGGAGCTGCACGTGGCCCCCTCCACAGGTCAAGTAGCTCATGTCATTTCTGCCAACATGCACGACCTTCCATCTCTCAGCAGCAACTGCCCCCAGGCTCTTTGGCACCTAGCCCTACGTGACCCAGTCCTGGCTGATGCCCCTAACGTGCCGTGGGCCCCATCTACTCCATTGCTCCCAAACCGCCGAGAACCGGAGAACAGCGCGTGGGGGCCCTGCAGGTCTCCTGCAGTCGCTTACCAATTGCCCGGGAGAGGTTTAGCCCGCCATTCACTCTCCCATCCATGGTGACTTTGCCGCCGGCATTCTTTATCCTTGCCAACTCCAGTTCATCCTCCGGCTTGTGGTCATAGGACATGTCCACGGCTTTGCCGCCCTCCGACACCACGCAGCGAGAGTCCCCTGCATTGGCTACGATCAGCTGTTTACCTCGGATAAGGGCCACCACGGCAGTCGTCCCACTGTCAGAGCCAGGCTGAGACACAAGTGGTCGGTGAGACTCCTTCCAAACACACAATGCCCTGAGCCTCACAGGAGCCCTTCGGGGGCAGAGGCTACAGACCAGCCCAAGGGCTCTCAGCACACCAGATGTACCAGACCTCTCCTCCCCACAGGTGCCGGGCCCAAAGACGGGGCCACCGCAAGAAGCGGAGGAGGGGTGGGGTTGAGAACTGGTATGAAAGGAACAGAAGAAGTGTATGTTTCCCCCGAAGTGGGATATCTCCCCTCAGAGAAACACCAGGGATTTCAATAGCATAGCCTGCGCTGTTTCCTCCTTTCCTACGGAGGAACAAGTTACAGTGATGCCAGCCTCAGCCTGACAGCCCAGGCAGCCTGCACTTTGGTAAAGGATGGATGCTTCTGCAGTCTCCACTTGCACTGCAGCCTCCCATCCAGTTGCCAAGACCATTCTCAGCTGGCTGTCTCGAGAGCAGCTACATACCAGCATTGCTGTGTCCTAGTGAGACACGCAGCCGGGCTGGCTGCTCCTGCAGGAAGAGCTTTGCTGTTGTGCAGGATGCTCTGCTAAGCTCAGGTTCTGGGCAGAGCTCTGACCAGATAAGCTAGCAATGGATTCTACCTTTGCAGCTGCCCTCTTGCTGCTCCACAGCCCATGTCCCATCCCAACCCCCCACCAGACTCCATGTGGGAAGATGCTTCCTTTAGGCCTGGCATAGGAAGATGCTCCGGCATAGGAAAGCTGTCTAGAAAATGCAGAGGCTGGACAGAGCAGAGAGTCTCCTTGGCCATGGGGCATGCTCTGGCTCCCAAGTCACCCAAGGCTGAGTCCTGGGGCAGAACTAACATATAATGCTAAAGGTGGCAAAAATAGCACGTGCACCTCCTCTTTCCCCTCCATGCCTGGTAACATCATCTCTTCCTCTTCATCCTCATCCTCCTCAGCCTCTTCTGTGTCATCTTCATCCTCTTCATTCTCTGCCTCGTCACTGCTGTAGCCATCCTCATCCTCACTGCACTCCTGCAGACAGAGATGCCATCAGACAGCAGACTGCCTTGGCCCTTCCAGGGAGATGGACAAGATGAGCTCAGCAGGGCAGAGCATATGACCCGGCAGGTCTGTTCTCTCTCTGGTGCAATGATCAGGGCAGGAGGTAGTAGCTCCCAGCTCATGCACTGGCCAGACTGCAGCGTCTGTGGCACCCTCATTCTACAGGCCCCTGCAGACAATACCCACAGCGAGGTGCTGCTGATGCAGGCCCTGGCCTGTAAATCCCACCTCTACAGCAAGCTGGGGATGGCTCATGCTCTCATGACCTGGCCTGTAAAGAACGTGGAGACAACTCCACTCTCTCCCCAGGACAGGCAGCTGCACAGCCCTCTGGTGCTTACCTCACTGTCCTCCTCCTCTTCAGCTTCATCTGACTCATCCTCACTGTCCTCAAAAAATTTGGACTTTGTTGCGCGCTGGGGCTTTCCCATAGAGGAGCAGGAAGGCCCTGCCTCCCCTGTGGAGGAGGTGACTGTCTCTTCACCCCTGCCCACTTCAGCCTTCTTTGCAGCACAGCTGTTGTCCCCAGCGTCGGATCCATCCGAAGTGGAGGAAATGCCCAAGGCCTCATCATCTGGCTTCCCATTTTTCCTCTCCCTGTGCTCGGCCAGCTCCTCCGGACTGGCCTCCCCATTCACACTCCACTCCCCATCATGCTCCTTTCCCATCTCCCCTGCTTGGGGAAGTGGCTTGTTTCGGAGGTTCTTGATGCAGTTCTGTCCGTAGCGGGTCAGCAGCTCCTCTATGGTCATTGTGGCTTCTTCGTGCAGCAGGGCTGCTTCCTCGTTGTCAACTGCAAGAAAGAGAGAAAGTCAGAGCAGGACACACTGCAGCAGTAGAGCCCCCATAGGACGGGTTTGACCCCAGGCTGCATTTCCAGCAATGTCCAGAGGCCCCCGCAGAGCTCTCAGATCCAGCCAACAGGGGAGGAAGAAGCATCACGCTCCAACAGCTAGCGCACATGGCTCCTATGGACCCACAGCAGCCACCTCTCAGCTGCTGAGCCTGGCTGACACTTTGTAGGCATCGTGGACACCAAGAAGGGCTGTGAGGGTCAGCCAGCGCAAGCTTAGCCCGAGGTGCCGGGGGCGCTTATGAGTCGGAACAGCTGATGCTGGCCAAGCAGCTGGGTTCTGGGTGCCTGTGTCTGCTGGGCCATCTGGGTATGCTGAACCCTGGGACACTGGCTGGTCTGTTTTCTTGCACAGCTCTACCCAGTTGCTGTCAGATGCAGAGATCAAACTAAGGGGTCTTTCCCACTATGTTTCGGAACCTGGGCATTCCCAGCATGTGCAGAGAAATGCCATGGTCTAGTGGCAGATGCTCTCTGTAATTCTCTCTAAGCTCATTTCCTGGTTGGGGCTCTGCTCCGGGTTCTGACAGACAAGCCTAGGTAGGAGAGCACATTTGCTTCTTTGAATAAACACGCCAGGCTTGGGTAGGGATGTCCAGGTTTAACCAGTAAGTCTCACCCTTGAGCAGTCCCTGCCTGCTGCAGGCAGGGGGCTGCTCCAGCACAGTTCCTGCCTGTGTGTGTGTGGTGGAGATATGTTCCTTCACTCACTTCCCTTTAATCGGTTAGCCAGTTCATGTGCTGAACCAGTTATCCAATTAAATGGGATTTTACATCCCTACTCTTGGCCAGAGTCACTTAGGATGTGGGGTTCCAGTCCACCTTCATCCCACCATTTGTCCCCCCACGCCCACAGGGGATCAGCAAGCTTGGGACACTGCCCTGCCCGTTGCACTCACACAACATCTCCACGGACCAGAAAGCTCGAGCCGCGGCTGCAGCAGACACACCGGAGGGAGGGCCCAAAGCGGCGTGTGTCAGTGAAAGGACAAATTTGCCAAAACAAGTCCAGCTCTGCCATGCCTGCCTGGAGCACAGGAAGGGGCTGAGCTGTCCTAGAGGAGAGGGTTAAGCTAGCTCCAGCCACGCTATGTGTAACCAGCTCCTTTCACCAGCAAACCCTTCTTAACAGAGCCACTGCCCTGCCCCTCCCAGGGCTGGACCAGCACCACAGTCCTCAGCCTCCGCTACCAGCACTTACCATCATCCTCGTCAGCCACTTTCTCCTTCTCATCGTCCTCATCCTGGGGCCGCCCAGCAATCTGGGCAAGCTCCTTAATCACGTCCTCTGTGGTCAGCTTGGCATCAATGGCCAGGAACGCATCCTCCAGGGCCTGTGGACACGCACACAGCACGGGGCTGCACACAGCTCAGGGGGGCACCCGCCCCTCTCTCAGCCACACCAAGATCCCATCACAACCCCAACCCTGAGGTGACTGGCACAGCCTGGGATGACACTTGGGGAGGGTCAGCATGAGAAACAACCCCTCAGTCCTAGAAGCAAGTAACTTGGTGCACCCAGGACATGCTTTCTATCGCTGCATTCCTGAGCCCCACTGCGCCATGGCTGCATTTCTCTCACCTACACTAATCCAGGAGCCTGCCCCATGGTGATGTGGAGGCAGAGTGGGGGACTCCCTGCAGGGACACAAGGCATGGGGCAGACACGAGCACTGCCTCTCAGTAACTTCCAGGGAGCTAAGAGGAAGGAGGAGGAACAACCCAACATGGAGGACACCAGCTAGTAAGCAGAAGAGAGGGTGGAGAAGGGAAGAAGCTTTTCTGGGAGACCTCAAAAGCGAGGGGCTGGGCAATCCCAGAAGCATCCAGGAGCTAGTCGGAACTAGATGCAGAGAGGCCTGTTCTCTTGCCTTGGCATCTACACGTCTCCCACAGCAACCCAGGCTCTTACCTTCTGTAGTTTGCCTTCCTTGTAGGCCTTCTGGTCCTTGATGATCTCTGGCAAGTACTTGGCACAGTACAGAGCAACCTCTTCCCCTGAAAAGAGAGCAGAGGCCACTTGAAAAGCCTGCTCCTCCCAGTGTGCAGAGTTACGGCCAGAGGGAAATCCGTGGTCTCTTGCAGCATGCAGATCAGTGCAGGAAGAGGAGGCAGTAACAGGCTACAGAGCAGAGGTTGCTAGCGGGATGTCAGGGCTCAGCACAACGGCCTTCGCTTTCCAAGGACCTGCCTCTCTGAGATGGCAAGACTTGCTGATGATGCTGACACAGGAGACACCATCCACACACCCACCCTTGGGACCCCAGCAAACTGTCAAGGTTTTTCACTCCCAGTCCAGGTTCCGAGGGACTCAGCTGTTCTCAGGCCACTCCCGCCTGGAGAGTGGAACTTTGCGATTGCAGGAGGGGAAAGGGGGCTTCAGCGTAATGCAGATAGCCTGGGAAGTTTTGTGTTTCCTCACACAGACTGCAGCCAGTGAGTATTCACACACCAAAGTGCCCACCCCAATGCAAACGGAGATGCTACAACTAGCAAGGGAAAGTGCAGTCCTAATGGGCAGAGCAGAGTCCTACTGCAAGAGGAAGGAAAGAAATGCAGGAGGAGGCAATGGGAGAAGCAGCTACAGGGCCAGATGCCAAACGAGGAGAAATTCTGTGAGTTAAGTAGAAGACAGCCATGGCATGCACCTAAGCATACAGATCAGTTCACTCCTAAACCACCTGTTGGCTACTTGAAATCACATGCCTCCTTGTGGGTGCCTGGATAACTGACAGACAGACTGACCACAGGTCCAGGGTACACAGAGGACACCTTCATGGTCCCAAAAGGGCAGATTCCAACCAAAGGTGAAGGCCCATGAGAGGGAAGTAATGACACAGCAACAGTCATCACAGGCACTCAGAACGCAGCACAGTGGCAAAGCTCTGATGGGAGAGGTGAGGAGCAGTGACTCTTGTTTGGAAGGGACTGGCCTGAGAGCTGAGTGGGAGAAAGAATTATACTGGGAATGGAGAAGAGGGAGGCAACCAAGAGCACAGGGAAAAGAGAAAGGTAGCCAGGATGCAAGCAAAGGGTTCCCC
>CM057847.1:182867778-182878988 GCA_030068395.1 Apalone spinifera | reverse complement strand
CTGGAGAACTCCCTCTCCAAACTCCCTGTTAGCAGTGCCTGTTCGCAAGCTGCTTTTTTAACTTAATCTTTTCCGATTTTAACCTCTAAACCTACCCTATTTTCACTGACATTCACTGTGCGAGGCATCCGCCCACGACTGAAACAAAACAGTCATTATGTTCCTCTGCCATTTCCACATTATTGTTTCTCCTCTTCATTGAGTAATAGCCCAACTCTGTGATTGGTCTTCCTCCTGCTTCCAATGTATTTGTAGAATGTTTTCTTCTTACCCTTTATGTCTCTAGCTAGACTGAACTCATTTTCTGGCTTTGCCTCTCTCATTTTGCTCCTACATACTTGTATTTGTTTATATTCATCCTTTGTACTTTGACCCGGCTTCCAATTTTTATAGGACACCTTTTTAACTTTTAGAAAACTGAGGCTCTCCTGGTTAATCCAGGGTGATCTCTTGCTGTACTTCCTAACTTTTCTACACTCTGGAATAGTGTGATCTTGTGCCCTTAAATAACATCTCTTTGAAAAACAGCCAGCTGTCTTCAATTGTTTTACCTCAGACTTACTTTCCATGGATTCTTTCCTACCAACCCTGAATGAAGTATACCTCCTTGAAATCCATTGTTTTATTTTGCTGTTCTCCCTTCTACCATTCTTAAGCCTCATGAACACTAACATTTCATTATCACTTTCAACCAAGGTGCTTTCCACTTTCAAATTCTCAACCAGTTCCTCCCGATTTGTCAAAATCAAATCTAGAACAACCTCTCCCCTAGTAGCTTTTTTGACCTGAAATTAAAAAAAAAGTCTCCAATATATTCCAAGATCTTGCTGGATACTCTGTGTCCTGTTTTACTTTCCCAACCTATGTCTAGGTAGTTGAAGTCCCCTGTCACCATCAAATCCTGTGGTTTCGGTGATTTTGTGGTTAGATGGACTGTAGTAGACACCCTAACATGACATCAGCCTTGGATTTTTTTATCCTTACCCAGAGATTTTCAACAACTCAACCTCACTCCAAGTAGACACATTTTAATATACAAGGCAACACCTCTGCCCTTTTTTCTCCTGTATGTCCTTCCTAAGCAAGCTGTATACTTCTATAGCAATATTAGGGATGCAAGCGACTAGTCAATAATCAGATAAGCCTAGGCAGCAAGGAAGGGGTGGGGGCAGGGGCAGGGGCAGGGGGGAAAGCAGGAGCCAGTGCATTTAAAAGGCGGAGACTCAGCAGGGACAGTAAGCACCCCACCCATCATTTTTTACTAATTGAGTAGTCGATGGAAATTCCATCGACTACTCGATTAGCTGATTAACTGAAATTTAGCATCCTTAATCAATATTCCAATTATGTGTATTATCTCAGCAAGCCTCTGTGATGCCAACTATGTCTTAGTTGTGTTTATTTACTAGCATTATTAATTCTTTCTGCTTATTCCACATACAATTTGCATTTATATCCAAATATATAAATATAGATCCTGATTTCCCTCCAGTTCTGTCTTGTCTCTCCTTTATCCCTGCTATTAATAGCCCATGCTCTCCCCAAATTCTGATCCTGATAGTTCTAGTTGCTTTTTTCTACAGAAGCGGTTCCTTTGCCCTTCATTACATTTGCTGCCCGTCCCAAGAAGTGAGAGACTGCATTTTGCACCAGCCAGTGAATCACTTCCAGGGGCAGCTCCACAGACTGCACTGCCATTGTGGGATCTGGAGGTGACACCACCTGGATCATCATAGAGTTCTGGCTCAGAAAGAAAAGCTTGCAGCTGTGGAGCCAGCTGGGTGGTAAAAGCAGAGTGGCTCAATGTGAGTGTCTCAAATCACCCTAAGTTGTGAACATCAGTAACTGTTAGTGGCTGTACCTCACCAACCCAAGAGGCTGCAGCTATCTCCACCATCTCTTCTGGTTGCTTCCTGCAACCCACTGGCATCACCTCCGACTGCTCTAGGACACACTCCAATCCCAACTACTGCACACCCTTTGCTTTGGCCTGGACAAATGCAGCCTTGTCTTGCTCAGAAACATTCAGTATGCTGCTGCAAAAGCACCCAGTCCTAGCCCAGGGCAATCTGACCTAATTACCCCTCTCCTCCCATTCCTCCACTGCCCCCTCTTTACTATATCAAACAAACTAATGGTCTTCACTCTCAAGGCCTCCATCCCCTATCCTGGCCTCCCTCATTTTCTAGGGAAAGGCTGATTCCTGCCTCTGACTGGCCCATGGTGCCAACCTCCACTGCTCACTTGGTAGCTTTTCAAGCTTTCTGCCCTGCCACCCACATGCTTGGGAGGAGCTCCCTGCAAACATCTACAAAGCTGCCTCACTCTCCTCCAACACCTTCAGCTGTCATGAACCTGCAAAAACCTGACAAGCACTAGGCTGCAGGTGTGCAGTGACCTCTACCTCTCATGCTGCCCAGTGCTCTCTTGCACCCCCATCTGGCTGGACCCCTCTTGTCCTTACTGCCACTTAAGGATGTGGAGGCAGGAATCATCTTTTAGATTCACATATGTAAAGCACCTAGCACAGGGGGTGCTGACCCATGACAGAGGCCTGTAGCTGCTATGGTAACCCAGACCAATACTACTAACAGTATGAAATGCAAAGGCAATACACAGGGGAGCTGAGAACTCCAGCGTTTGGTTTCAAAGTGAGCATTCTGCTGGACGCAGCATCAGGAAACAGGGAAGGGCTTGCAGTTACCATAGGGACTCCATGTTGACCTTGGACCAAGCAGACAGCAAGTGACTTTAAACATACGTGTCTAGCACCCAAACACCACTTGAAGTAACTGCACTTCCAAAAAGTCCTTGGCCACCTGCCAGCCAGAGGATAACAACCCTCTCCTTCCTGGCAGGGCTGTTGTCTTAAATTCATTCATGTCTGTGAACTGCTCAGATACCATCAGGGAGGGGCTGCAAATAAATAAATTCTCTTGTCTGCAGGCTCGTGAATGTCCCTGTATTGGTTACACTGCAAGCAGAGATGTGAGACCAGCTTTCTGCACCGAGATGGAGTCCACAGCCACAGAAAAGGGACATTCAGATTGTAAAATGACTCTGGATAAAATCCATCTGCCTGCACATGTATAGAAAGTGTAGTTCTGTGGAACCTGTGATCCACTTCTCTAGTACTGGCTTATCTAGGGGTGCGGTGGGTGACTCCTTTACTACAGCAAGCCTGAGTGTAACCCCCCCATTACAAATTAAAAACACTTTAAAAATATTTAATACTATTTCACAAATGCTGGAGCAAAGTGAGGTTTAAGGTTGGAGGCAAACAGCTCGGCCCTCCCATGTAACAATCTCACGACTCCAGGAGGGTACAATCCCCACTTTGAGAACCCTTGGATTAGCTGGAACCTAACAGGGCTTTTCCATCTCTTGGTCTCTATGGGCACGGGCTTCATTCTGATGTGTGAAGTGCGGCATGGGCAGCAGCATCAAGGCAAAGACATTCAGCTACAGTCTAGAAACTAAAGCAGGACCAAGGCCCACCAACATACAGAGCCACCCAAAACAGCTCTTCTCAGAACAGATGGCATCCGCCAAGTCATCCCCTCACTGCAGAACTGGAACTGCACCTTCCTCTAGGACCTGCTCTACGCATGCCTGCACACATATCTCCACACGGTGGCCTCAAACCACTCCCTGCCTGGCTGCGCAGCTCAGTTCTGAAATGCTTCCTGTGGACCCCTCAAGCCCAACTCCCACCAAAGAGAGGGAGGTTGCTCATGTCCCATTGTGCCAACCCAATGCCATTCCTCCCACGCAGCTGTCAGCAGCCTCTGTCTGCCCCAGAGACCAGAGCTTCTGCTGCCAGAGGAGTTTGCCCCAGAGGGACAGGCACGAAAGCAGCCCAGAGCAGTCCCATTACAGAAGCTGCCCCCACACCGCTCCCGGAAAGAGCGAGAGCAGCAGTTACCTCCATGTCCATCGTAGACTGAGAACATGGCCGTCTCACTGTCCAGATCAGGAATACAATTGTGCGCGTCCTGCCAAAGAAAGCACTGTGTCAGAAGACTTGGGTTTGGCCTGGTGTCCACCAGCTGACCTGGCATGCATGGAGCTCAGAAGCAGGGCAGAATGGCAATGACAGACACATTCACATTTCACACATGGATCTCATGGAATCAGAGGCAGGCAGGAGCAGTAAGCAGCAGCAATGCACATTGGGAACAGACTCCCAACTCTCCATACAAGATGAGGGGGACTAATTTAGCTACGACGACTCGAGAGAGCGATCTTGGGAGTCATCGTGGATAGTTCTCTGAAGACGTCCACGCAGTGTGCAGCAGCAGTCAAAAAAGCACAGGATGTTAGGAATCATTAAAAAAGGGATAGAGAATAAGACAGAAAGCATCTTATTGCCTCTAAATAAATCCATAGTATGCCCACATCTTGACTACTGCATGAAGATTAGGGATGTTAATGGGTAATGAGTTAAGAGTACCTGCCCATGCTCCAACCCCGCCAGGACCCTCATGTGGGGCTGCTAGCTCCCAGCCCCCATGGAGGAGTGGGGGGTGGGAGCCATGGTGGCAGCCCCCCATGGGGAGGGGGGGAGAGAAAGGGGGACCCTGCCATTCTAACCTGACAATAGCAGGTGGGGACACTGCTCCAGCCCTACTGGAGCAGTCTCCCCAACTCCCTTTAATCAGTTAAATGTAGTGTCAGCACTACATTTAATCAATTAAACTTGATTTTACATCCCTAGTACAGATGTGGTTGCCTCATCTCAAAAAAGATATTTTGACATTGGAAAAGGTTCAGTAAAGGGCAACAAAAATGATTAGGGGTTTGGAACAATTGCCAATATGAGGAGAGAGTAATAAAACTGGGACTTTTCAGCTTGGAAAAGAGACAACTAAGGGGAGATATAATAGAGGGCTATAAAATCATGACTGGTGTAGAGAAAGCAAATGAAGAATTATTTACTCTCTCATATAAACACAAGAACTAGGTTCACCAAATGAAGTGAATAAGTAGCAGATTTAAAACAAGCAAAAGGAAGTGTTTCTTCACATGATGCACAACCTGTGGAACTCCTTGCCAGAGGAAGTTGTGAAGCCAAAGACTGTAACAGGGTTCAAAAGAGAGCTAGATAGATTCATGGAAGTTAGGTCCATCAATGGCTGTTAGCCAGGATGGGCAGGAATACTGTCTCTAGTCTCTGTTTGACAGAAGTTGGGAACGGGCAATAAGGGAATGATCACTTGATTCCCTGTTCTGTTCAATCCCTCTGGGACATGTGACATTGGGGGTGGGGAGGAAAGCTGTTTGAGTCACTCTCATGCTGACACTGAGATGTACCTCATCAGGAAAATTCACTAGCCACAATGTTCACTGATTCCTCTTTCTCTATTCCAGCAACAGCGACCTGCACAGGGAAATGCATGTCCCATGTAATAACAGTAGGCCATGGAGGAGGAGTGAGCTGTCAGGCAAGGCAGAAGCCTAGGAAGAAGACACTAGCAGGAAACCAAACAATGTTTAATTTAATTTAATATGAAGATATACCTATCTCATAGAACTGGAAGGAACCTTGTGAGGTCATTGAGTCCAGTCCCCTGCCCCCACGGCATGACCAAGTACCATCCCTGGCAGATTTGTCCCAGATCCCTAAACAGCCCTATCTAGGATTGAACTCACAGCCCTGGGTTTAGCAGGCCAATGCTCAAACCACTGAGCTATTCCTCCCCCAAGGGGGAAGATAAGGTATCAGACAGAACACTACTCAGGGTTCCTGTGCAAAGGTCAAGCTTCCAAGGAGGGAACCCACCTGTCCGCTGCGGCCACGTCCCAGCCAAGGGGATAATTTGAGTTCACAGCCAGGGGGAAAGGAAGGTTGAGTGGGCAACAACTGGAGCAGAGGCTGAGAGAGACTGAGCACGTCCGCCATCCCAACGTGGTTGCCGACATAGCTGCGTCTGTGAGGAGTGCAAAAAATCTCCCCCAAGCAACACAGCCTCCCCAGCTTACACTGACAAGAGTGCAGTTACTGGGATTCCTCCTCCTCTCCGGGGAGGTGGCTTGAGCAGACCAATCAAATAACTACTTTCACCCAGGTGTTTCCTAGAGGCCAATGTTACTTCAGGTAAACAAAGTCCTTGCAACCTCTGCACGTAGCATTGCAGGTGTGCAGTAGGGATGTTAAAATATGTTTGGATACGTGTAACTGCTGAAATTTACAGCAGTTGCATGTTTACATGCTGGCGGGGGGGGGGGGGGGGGGGGGGGGGGGGGGGGGGGGGGGAAGCAGCTGTGAGTAACAGGGTTAACCGACAAGCCCATGCTCATTGGTTATCATGTACATGGTAGGGATGTCGATGTGCAGTCAATTATACGATCAACCAAAAAATCTAGGCTTATCAGTAAATCTTGTTAACTCCTAATTTCCCCCTCCTTGCTGCGCCTCTGTATCAGAGGCAACAAAGGGGGTAGTAGGAGCTGGTGCTGGGGAGAGCTGACTGAAAAACCAGTTCCTGCGAGCACCAGCTGCACAGTGCCACCGTTGCCCCCCCACGCTGCTGCCTCTATCAGAGGCACTGAGGGGGAAGCTGGGGGAGACAGGACAGGAGAAGCTGATGAAAAGCAGCCTCTGTCTGAGGCAGGCCCAAGCTCCCTGCGGACAGAGGCTGCTCCGTCTCTCATGGAGCAACCCCTGTCCATGGAGGGGAGGGAGGGGACAGTCCCTGGGCTCCCCATGCACTGCTGCTTTGAAACGCAGCATGCAGCCTGACACTGGGCTTCCTATGGCATTTCGAAGAGGCAGCACTGCATTGAGCTCGGGGTCAGCAGGGGAGTCCTGGGCTCCACGCAGCACTGCTGCTTTGAAACATCATCTGCAGCCTGGGGACACCTCAGCTGCCTCGGGCTGCACATGGCATTTCAAAGCAGCAGTACCATGTGGAGTTTGGGGCCTGGCCCCAGGGTCCACATGGTGCTGCCGCATGAAGAATCCCCTCCACTCCCCCCCTCTTTACTGCCTCTTTCTGATAGAGGCAGCACAGGGGGAGGGGAAGGGGTCGACCAGTCGACTATCCAACAAGCATTTGCTTGTTGGACAGTCGACCAGTCGTTCACATCCCTCTTGCTGACGAGGCTTACCAACCCAATACACCTCAGTCAACCTCCACCAGCAACTACAAGCACTAACGAGATCACAGTGTGCATCTCCTCTTAGTGCTAATGCCATCCTTGTGCCACTATTCCATCCGAACAGAGTTTGTCAATGCAATCGAACTGGGATACCACAATTCAGTCACCTGGGCACAAGTGCATACTGCATTCACCTGAAGGGAGCAGATCACAGCTTTGTGGAGTTTTCTCCCACACATGCTCAGCAGAACCAGAATTATTTAAGAGAGAACAATTTTTACAGCCCTGTCATCTCCCAGCATAGTTCAATGAGAAACCTTAAAAAAGCTTTTGATACATTTTCACTCTCATACAAAAAGACTAAATGGATTTTACTCACATTTTTTAAGCACCACCCCCAAAAACTTTTGAAAATTTCAACCTAAAGGTGAAGGATTCATAATCACAAGCATAAGACATATTGTTGTATCTTTTACTGGATCAGTTTCTGTTGGTGGACAAGACAAGTTCTTCATTTTTGTTACCAATGAGATGGCTACAGTATTTAAAAAGCCATTTGATACAGTGGCTTGCAAAACCCTCCTTGGAAAATAAACACCAATGTGCTTGAATGCAACAGTTATAGGGACCGTAAACTAGCCAAAGGCTGAGTGTAGACAAAAGCCTATAATCCCAGGACGTCAAACACACTAGCCTCATGTGGTTATTTGGCTGGTTGAGTGTGGCTAGTTTGCTACAGCAGTAGCCACTATAGTGGCTACTGTTTCAGAAATGGTTGGACACCACAGCTATAATCCAACACCACTCTATTAGGGATGTGAATGGTTAACCAGTTAACCACAGTGCGGCAGGCCCAGCCCATGTCAAAGGGGGGCTGTTCCAGCCCATCCCACCCTCTTTAAGCAGTTAACCAATTAATCAAAGTTTAACCAATTAATTGATTAAATGGGATTTCACATCCCTACATTCTATTAAGTTGAGAGGTATATAGCACCTAATTTAACACCTCTCAATACTCTGGAAGATGGGCATAAACAGCTTATTAATAACATTCATGGAGGGACCTAAATAAAGGGGAGCTGTACACAATACTGAGGGTTAGAAAAAATGAAAAGGGATGTGTGCTGCCTACCTAATGTGACCTCAATATTTTAAAAGAGCTCTAGAGGCAATCCTGGCAATTACAGTCTGGGAGGTCTAATGTCAATACCAGGCAAATTAACTGAAATGACAGTAAAGAATAACATTGTCAGACACATAGATCAACACACTCTTTTGGGGGAAAGTCAGCATGGTTTCTGTAAAGGGAAATTATGCCTTACCAATCTACTAGAAAAACTTAAACAAATAGTCTTTAAGCTGCTGCAAGACTAACAAAACATGTAGATGATATCATGAGCTTTCATAGGCACAACCCACTTCTTAAGATCATGATACCATCTACATGTTTTATTAATCTTTAAGGTGCTGCAAGACTATTTATTGTTTTTTAAGTTTTTCCAGTTACTAACTTGGCTATACCTCCTAATCTACTAGAGTTCTTTGAGGAGGGTCAACATGTGGACAAGGGGGATCCAGTGGATATAGCGTACTTAGATTTCAAGAAAGCCTTTGACAAGGTCCCTCACCAAAAGTTCTTAAGTAAGTTGTCATGAGATAAGAGGGAAGGTCCTCTCATGGACTGATAGCTGGTTAAAAAGACAGGAAACAAAGGGTAGGAATAAATGGTCAGTTTTCAAAATGGAGAGCAGTAACTAGTGGTGTTACCCAAGCGTTTGTCCTGGGACCAACCCTATTCAACGTACTTATAAATGATCTAGAGAAAAGGTTAAACAGTGAGGTGGCAAAATTTGCAGATGACACCAAACTGCTCAAGACAGTTAAGACCAAAGCAGACTGTGAAGAGCTTCAAAAAGATCTCACCAAACTAAGTGATTGGGAAACAAAATGGCAAATGAAATTGAACGTGGACAAATGTAAAGTAATGCACATTGGAAAAAATAATCCCAACTATACATACAATATGATGGGTATTAATTTAGTTACAACTACTCAGGAGAGAGATCTTGGAGTCATTATGGACAGTTCTCTGAAAACATCCACTCAGTGTGCAGTGGCAGCCAAAAAAGCAAACAGAATGTTGGGAATCATTTAAAAAAGGGATAGAGAATAAAACAGATAACATCTTATTGCCTCGATATAAAACCAGGCTATGCCCACATCTTGAATACTGTGTACAGATGTGGTCGCCTCATCTCAAAAAAGACATATTGGCATTGGAAAAGGTTCAGAAAAGGGCAACAAAAACGATTAGGGGTTTGGAATGGGTCCCATATGAAGAGAGATTAAAAAGATTTGGACTTTTCATCTTAGAAAAGAGGAGACTAAGGGGAGATATGATACAGTACTATAAAATCATGACTGGTGTGGAAAAAGTGAATAAGGAAAAGTTATTTCCCATCACATAAGAACTAGGGGTCACCATATGAAGTTAATAGGTAGCAAACAAACAAAAACAAAAGGAAGTTTCTCTTCACATAGTGCACAGTTGGCCTGTAGAACTCCATGCCAGAGGAGGTTGTGAAGACTAGGACTTCAACAGGGTTCAAGAAAGAATTAGATACATCCATGGAGGTTATGTCCATCAATGGCTATTAGCCAGAATGGGTAGGAATAGTGTCCCTAACATCTATCAGCAGCTGGGAACTGGTGACTGAAGAGGGATCACTTGAGGATTACCTGTTATGTTCCCTCCCTCTGTGGCATCTGGCATTGGCCACTGTCAGCAGACAGAATACTGGGCTAGGTGGACCTTTGCTCTCACCCAGCATGGCTGTTCTTATGTACCTAAGAGGGAGTGTTACTAAGAAATTCCAGGTGGTAGTGAGAGCCTTGCTTTGTTCATGACCCTGGGCAGCCAGACCCATTTTTACCATGGTTATAGTTCAGCCTGTGGACTGTAAATCTAACTTGTAGGCTATGTCTACACTCGCGGCTTCTCGTGCAAGTATGGCCGTTCTTGCGCAAGAATCCGCTGGGCAGGGATTTCTTGCGCAAGAAAGCCCTATGGCTAAAATGGCCATCAGAGCTTTCTTGTGCAAGAGAACGTCCACACTGCCATGGGCGCTCTTGCGCAGAAGCACAGCTCGCACATGGCAGTGTAAACGTTTTCTTGCGCAAGAAGCCGCCAGTGTAGACATAGCCATGTGGTGGTAAAACCCCAGTTGGATCCAGAAGCCTTCTGTACACCAGGTGAGCTGGGAATTTTGTAATGTAAGCAAGACTCTTGAGATTTTAGATACACCGACCCAAAATAATAGGAGATTTCATCTTAATATGTGTAGTTAATCCATCTGGTGACAAAGACTCTAAAGCCCAACTCCTTACTGATTTATAGATTTTTAAGGCCAGAAAGGACTATTAGATCCTCTAGTCAGACCTTCAGCATGACACAGGCTATGGAGTCCAACACAGACACCCCTGTATTGAGTCCAATAATTTACATTTGACTAAAGAATGTTCCAGAAAAGCAACCAATGTGGATATGAACACATCAAGGGATGGACAATTCATTCCTGTCTTTGGCAGTCTGTCCCAATGGTGATTCCTTACTCCCATGTTAAAAATGAGCAAAGGTGGGTAAAAGAGAGTAGCAGGAGTGGGTAAGACATTTGCAATGGGGAAAGCAAAGAGAAAGCTAGTTAGGAGGCAGTAGCGTGATAGTAGTGTAGCCCTAAACTGTACTGTGTCCTAACACATCACATTCGTTACCAGCAGAATACTGAGAGCTTGGCAGGGGTTCAGGGTGAGCTATCAATACGCCCCAGACTTGAGAAAGTGTGCGGGGGGGTGCAACCGACCTGGGACTTGTGCAGCTTAGGGCAAGAGCTTCTCCGGCTTGAGCAAAAGCCAGCTACGGCTGCAGAGCAGATTCACCGCGCCTCTCGGGAAGGCCCAGCGCAGCACCCGGCCCCGCAGAGCGACGCGAGGGCAGCCGGGGCTTACGGGGCAGAGAGCGCGACGGTGCGAGGAAGCACTTAAAGGTGAAGCTGAGGCCAGACGGGCCCGGCTCGAGACGGGCCCCGGGCCCCCCCGCCCCGGCCCGGCCC
>CM057847.1:182810310-182835942 GCA_030068395.1 Apalone spinifera | reverse complement strand
CAGAGCCGGACAATTGGAAGGGGGGGCTATGAGGAGTCTGGGGTGGCATCCCCCAAACCGTTCTAGACCCCTCATAGCCCCCCCTTCTGATAGTCGGGCATATCTGATAATCCGGCACCCCCTGGGTCCTAAAGGTGCCGGGTTATCAGAAGTTTACTGTATTTGCTTTTTTGACTGCTGCTGCACACTGAGTGGATGTTTTTAGAGAACTATTCACAATGATTCCAAAATCTCTCTTGAGTAGTTGTAGTGAAATTAGTCCCCATCATATTGTATGTCTAGTTGGGATTATTTTTTCCAGTATGATTATTTTATGTTTATCAGCATTCAATTTCATTTGCCATTTTGTTGCCCAGTCACTTAGTTTCGTGAGATCTTGTTGAAGCTCTTCACAGTCTGCTTTGGTCTTAACTACCTTGAGCAGTTTGGTATCATCTGCAAATTTGCCACTGCACTGTTTACCCTCTTTCTCCAGATCGTTTATAAATAAATGGAATAGGGTTGGTCTTAGGACAGACCTTTGGGTGACCCTAATAGTTACCTCTCTCCACTTGGAAAACTGACCATTTATTCCTACCCTTTGTTTCCTGTCTTTTAACCAGTTATCAGTCCATGAAAGGACCTTCCCTCTTATCCAATGAAAGTTAGTAGGCTGCAGCAGCTTTCTAGTAAGTGTACCAGCGAGGTGGCTGCGGGCCGGTTTTGGCGGCTTGCCTGGTCAGATCCAGTCCACTAGCCACCTCTTGCCCGCCCCTGCTCTAAGGGATATGTCTGTCTGAATTGTATACCTCTCTGTACCTTTCATCTTTCTCCCAGCCCTTAACTGAAAAATTCCTCTGTGGTATTTTAATTTGACATACAAGCAGTCTGGGTCCATTTAGATTTAGGTGGAATCTGTCCTGCCTGTATAGGCTCCTCTTTTCCCTAAGTCCCCCAGTTTCTAATAAATCTAACCCCCTCCTTCCTGCACCACTGTCTCATCCACGCCTCAAGACCCTGCAGGCGGAACTGGTAGCATTTCAGTGCATGCTCTTGTGGTAAACTAGACTTCTGTCACTTACCTATAGCTGTCTAAATTTGGCCTCCCGAACTCTTCTCCGGCTTTTCTCTATTGTCTTCCCCATATCTTATGGGCTGCACAACCTTTACACTCAGCAGGCAATGTACCATGTAATTTTCCTGGCCATCACAAATCTAACTATCTGTAGTTCTCATCCCTGATTATTATGTTTTCCTAATTATAGAGGTCCTCTCTCCTTGAGAGAGATACTCTGTGCAAGAGGATACCATGACATCTGTAAGAAGGGTTCAAACTAGGGATGTTAAATATCGGTTAATTGAATAGTCGATTAACCTCATGAATTCTTATCGGTTAGTCTACTATTCTATAGTCCCTGGGCAGCCCCTGTCTGGGGGCAGGGTCTGAGCTACCGGACCTGGCACAAGCCAGGACTGAGCCAGGCTGCCTGCTCGTCTAGCTCCTAATACAGTTTAAATGCAGAGCTGCAGTGTGGGGGTAGGTCCAGGACCCTGCGCAAGCTGGGACTGAGCCAGGCTGCTGGCCAGTCTGATAAATATTTACTGGCAAGGTGAGGGGGAAATGCGTGTAGCCTATAGCATTAACCAATAAGCTTTTGCTTATCGGTTAATCGACTATACTATTACATCTCTAGTTTAAACTAGGGCATGGTTTTTTAACCCCTCTTCCTGGTGAAAGAATTGTACTGGTTGCTGATTTCCCCAAGTGGAAATGTGCTGAGGCCACTGGAAGAAGAAAGGTTGCTTACCAGTAACTTCAGACTACAAGGTCAGAAAGACTAGATGCTCACAATGGTCCTGACCTCCTATATAACACAAGCCAGAGAAATTCCCCCAATTAATTCCTGAAGCATATTTTAAAAAAAATCATACAATCTGGATTTAAACATGATCAACAATAGAGAATCCTGGATACATTCTTCCAATGGCTAATTACCTTTGCTGTTAAAAAATGTGTGCCTTATTTCCAGTCTGAGTTTGTCTAGCTTCAGCTTCCTCTGAAGAGCTCATTATCAAATATTCATTCCCCATGTAGGTACAGCGATCTTTGTTCAGCTAAATACATAGGCTTAAGGACTATAACGCTATAAAGCAGGTTTTCTAATCCTTTAATCATTATTGGAGCTCTTCTCTGAACTCTTTCCAATGTATTGGCCTCCTTGACTTGTGGGCTGGCGCCAGATCTGATCCCAGCATTCCACCAGAGAGTGGGGGATATGAGTGAGCTCTGCACATTTGTGCAAAGGACCACTTTCCTCAACTGGAGTCTCAGGTCAAAAGTTTGAAAAGCAAAGAAGGAAGTGGGAGGAGATTGATGCCACTGTTCCTTATTCCCTCAGAGCCATTTGCAAGGTGGGGGAGAGAGACGTGGTCCCCAAGGACAGTAATCTCTAGACCAGGGGTTCCCAACCTGGGATACGCATACCCCCAGAGGGCACGAGAAGCTTGTCAAGGGGGCACGAGGAATATTTGGTAAATAACTAGATTATCCTAATTGAAATATTCCAAAAGTAGTAGTGTTAGTGAAAAAAGTTGTGGATTCTAGAGTCTAGAATTTATTTCCTTTCGTATTGAATAGGGGGTATGGGAAGGTTTACTAAAAGCCAAGGGGGTACGGGGACCGAAAAAGGTTGGGAACCCCTGCTCTAGATGATACCACAGTCCAGTGCTGAGAGGTGCCAATCCCACAAGTGTGCCTATGCAGAGGGCATACGCTGACTACTGGTCAGTATCTTCTCCGTCAGTGATAGGACGGAAAGAGCAAGCATTCTGTTGGGCTGGGTTAGATTTTAGCTGATGCTCAGACATCTAGGTCAGGCTATGATTTGGCATTGGATGGAGGGAACTGGCGGAGTGAGCAAATATGTAGTGGAACAAGTCCCGGGACAGCAGACTTTGATAGGCTAAGCAGTGTGTGATGTTTGGCCACCTCTTGGAGGACCCTCTAGTGACAGGAAGCCTGTTTTGACACTTCAGGTGATTTCCCTCTCAGTCTTGTTAGTGCTGTCCTGAACCCCACTGCTGTGTGGCAGTGATCAGGGTGGACTGATTGAAATTAAGTCGAAAGCCTTCCTTTAAATGATTTTTAAATGTGGTAGGGATGTTGGAAATCATTCCATTTTGTAATTGTGTAACTACAACAATTCTTATCAGTTACACAATTATTTGGTGGCTCCTGGGGGCAGGGCTGGCAGCCAGTGTGCTCCCAGCCCCACTACCAGGCAACCCCATGGCACCCTGCGCTGCTGCCTTGCAGCAGCACGGGACGGCAGGCGGAAGCCGTTTTTTAAATCTGCTCCCTGCATGCATGAATTCCTGCCTGCCATCCTGAGATGCTACCTCTGTATCAGATGACTCCCCTGTGTGCTCTTCATTTGAAACTCAGACCCGCCACTCCGTGTTTTAAATGTGGAGAACGTTGGGGGAGGGGAGCATGAGTTTGTTGCAGTTAACCTGGACCAATAAGCAATAGTGTATTGGTTAAACCAGGGATTGTCAACCTCTTTTCAAACCAAAGGACCAAACTGCTGACCACTTGTTCTGAATTTTGATACAAAGAGCTGTATAAGAATGCCCACTTGCATGACTGAAAATATACAATGTATATTATTGATAATTGACATGATCAGGGCTCGACAAATTAGTCAGTCTACTCATCTGGGGCGAGTAGATTTTAAGCCGGCACGGTGCCGCAGCGCGATCAGCGCATGCACAGAGCGGTCTGCGCATGTGCAGCGTACCAAGCCACGCGGCTGGTGAGCGGGGCTTGCCGCCTCTTGTCAAGCGCTGGACATGATTAATAATAGCACAAATGAAATCTTGTACTCACAGACTTTATTTAACGAAACATCTGCTGCTGCATCTTTTTCTACATTTCTTTGGAGTTTATATAATAACTGGTCAAATCCAACTTTGTGCACGCATTCAGGTTATCTTCTGTCAATCTTGTGACAGAGGGCTGGTGATGTGGGGGTGCAGGAATCTGGTTTGGGGTATACAAGGGGTTCAGGGCAGGAGATTGAGGTGTATGATGGATTCAGGGCAGAAAGGTGGGGTGTGTGGGGGTGCAGGAGTGTTATGGCAGGGACTGGGGATGTGGGGGTGCATGAGTTTGGGGATGTGGGGCTATGAGGGGTTCAGGTATATGATGAGCTCGGGGTTGGTGTGTGGGGGCGTGCAGGAGTGTTATAATGCTGCATCCAGATGGGGGCTTGTTGGCCAGGTTTCATTTTTAAATCAAGTAAAATATTATGTCCAACACACAAGATTTCAACGTTGTGTTTATTTATGGCAGGGTGGGGAACCTTTATTGGGTTGGGGGCTAGTGACCCACAGAACAATCAGTTGGGGACTACACAAGTGAGAAGGAAAAAAAAATCCCCAACTCTCACTGATGTGACCCCCAACTGAAACACCTCACTCTTCTGGTGCTCTGGCCCCATAGTGGGGGAAAGGGCATGGAGAACTGAGGTTCAAGGCTTCAGGCCAGGTTTACTCTTCTGGGATTCCAGGGTTAGTGGATTTTGTGCCCCTCCCAGGCTTTGGGTTGGGGCCAAAAATGAGGCATTAAGTGTGCGGGACAGGGCTGCCAGTGAATGGGATAGGGATAGGGTTGCCAGATGGTTTCAGAAAAAATACCTGAACAACACCACCACCACAAACATGCCAGGAAAAAGTTTGTTGGGGAGAGGGGAAGCACCTCGAGAGTTAAGCAAAAAAACCCAAACAAACCACACCGTGGCTCCTTTAAAAACCTCGTGGTGAGGCTTTTTGGCCCTAACAGGCTGCCGGCAGCCGCCCACCATCTTGCTTCCCTGCGCCATGCCAGACAGCTCCCCTGCGGATTCCGGTAAGCACTAGAGTTGCTAGGCTGCCTCCGTATTGAGCCGGAGAGCTTGGGTTTTTTGCCTCCTGGTCAGGAAAAAAATCAGAAAGTACCAGACATTTTAGGTGTCTGGTATTTTCTGAATTTTTTTTCTGGACAGGAGGTGAAAATAACAGACTGTCCGGTTCAATACTGGACACCTGGCAACCCTAGATGGGAGTGCAGGATCTGGGTGGGTGGTAGATTCTAGGAGGGGGTGAGAGTGCAAGGTCTGGGCTGGGGGCAGAGGGTGCCTGGCCAGGTGGCAGGGGGGATTTTGGCCAGGGAGCAGAGGGCAGGCTGTCTGGCAGAGGGTATGAGTGGTGGAGGGGTCTGGACATGAGGAGGTTGGGGGCACTTGTTTTTGCATGGAAACTACAGACCAGTCAGTTTAACTTCTGTGCCAGGTAAAATAATGGAGCAGGTAATTAAGGAAATCATCTGCAAATACCTGGAAGATAATAAGGTGATAGGTAACAGCCAGCATGGATTTGTAATGAACAACTCCTGTCAAACCAATCTGATAGCTTTCTTTGATAGGATAAAGAGCCTTGTGGATAAGGGAGAAGCGGTGGATGTGGAACACCTAGACTTTAGTAAGGCATTTGATAGGTCTCACATGACCTTATCAATAAACTAGGCAAATACAACCTAGATGGAGCTACTCTAAGGTGGGTGCATAAGTGGCTGGATAACGCTTCTCAGGGTATGTCTACACTACAGTGTTATTTTGAAATAGCTTATTTTGAAATAACACATCTACACACAAAATGCATTTCGAAATAGTGCATCCACACTGAGTGGATGCTGAATCGCATTTAAGGCTGTCCGGAACCAGGTCCGGCAGGGCATCAAGTCAGGAGTTACTTTGTGTGGCTGGTGCCTGAGGTTATCTGAGGCCTGTGCTTAAAGGGACCCCCCCCCAGACAGCCGGTTCTCAGGTTTCCCTGCTTGCTTGCCTACCTCGATGAGGGACAGCAAAGTATTTTGTCTCTGCATGCTCTGGTTGCCCTCACTCGGGACACCACAGTACTCTACAACATGGAGCCAGAGCTGCGACGCGTTGCTGCGAGCCTAGCTGCATTGTCTGTAGGCTGCCATCCGGGAGGTCCATCAGGGGACTGTCAGTATCCACGAGGCCCTGCGGGAAAGCTTCTATTCTGAGGAGCACTAAGAGCCTCCCTGGTCTGCCCCACTGGGGGCTTGTGCCTCATTCCTCCCTCACGTCCTTCCACTTATTCCCATACCGCCATTCCTGATGTAAAATAAAATACACGTATTTTCGTGAACACAAACTCTTTATTTAACAAAACTGGGGGGAAGGGGGGAATGAAACTCTGGTGAGACTGGGGAAAGGAGGCAGGAGAGGAGAAGAGAGAGGGTGGGAGGGGGAAACCTGGGAGGAAGGGGGAGGGGAAGCTCAGGGTTCAGGGTTGGGGGGGGTCTCACCGAACCAACTTGATTTTCATGCAAACCTGCTCCTGGGTTCGCATGTGGCCTTTGGTGGCTAGGTTGGCAGCTATCCTGCCATAGATGGCCGCGTTCCTCCATCTAATACAGAGATCATGGATGTTGGGGGCATCCCTCCCAAACCTGAATAAGGTACATGATCTTCACCCTTGGCCAGGAAGGCACTCTCCTGGCAGACTGCTTCTGGGGAGCGGTTGAGGGCTGGCTGCCAGTGGCTTGCTGGCTCATGTTTTGGGGCCACTAGGTCGGGGCAGTGACTGCTGGCTCTGGGCTGGCAGGCTTGGAGCTGGCCCAGGCACTGTGGCCAGAGTCAACTCCTTCAAGGGCTCTGGGGAGGTGAGAGGGAGAGGAGTGTTCTTGGTTGAAGCTGGAGTGGCCACCAGGGCACCCTGGGAAAACTGGAGGCCCCCTATTTCGCTATAAGTGTCTACGCAGCACTCATTTCGAAATAGCTATTTCGAATTTGGCGTTACTCCTCTTGGAATGAGGTTTACCAAATTCGAAATAAGCGCTCTGCTATTTTGAATTAATTTCAAAATAGCGGTTTGGCTGTGTAGATGCTAGTAAAGTTATTTCGAAATAACGGCTGTTATTTCGAAAAAACTTTGCTGTGTAGACATACCCTTAGAGAGTAGTTATTAATGGTTCACAATCCTGCTGGAAGGGTGTAACAAGTGGGGTTCCGCAGGGGTCTGTTCTGGGACTGGTTCTGTTCAATATCTTCATCCACAATTTAGATGATGGCATAGAGTGTACAATTATTAAGTAATTATTCTGTACACCTATAAAATGGGAAGCGACTGTCTAGGAAGGAGTACTGCAGAAAGGGATCTAGGGTCATAGTGGACCACAAGCAAAATATGAGTCAACAGTGTGATACAGTTGCAAAAAAAAAGCAAACCTGATTCTGTGGTGCATTAGCAGGAGTGTTGTGAGCCAGACATGAAAAGTCATTCTTCCACTCTAATCTGCTCTGATTAAGCCTCAATTGGAGAATTGTGTCTAGTTCTGGGCACCACATTTCAAGAAAGATGTGGATTAATTGGAGAAGGTCCAGAGAAGAGCAACAAGAATGATGAAAGGTCTAGAGAACATGAGCTATAAGGGAAGACTGAAAGAATTGGGCTTATTTAGTTTAGAAAAGAGAAGACTGAGAGGGGACATGATAGTGGTTTTCAAGTACCTAAAAGAGGGTTACAAGGGGGAGGGAGACAAATTGTTCTCCTTGACCTCTGATGACAGGACAAGAAGCAATGGGCTTAAACTGCAGCAAGGGGAGGGTTAGTTTGGACATTAGGAAAAACTTCCCAACTGTCAGGGTGGTGAAACACTGGAATAAATTGCCAAGGGAGGTTGTTGAATCTCCATCACTGGAGGTATTTAAGAGCAGATTAGCTAGACATCTGTTAGGGTTGGTCTAGACCAATGTTTGTCAACCAGTGGTCTGAGTACTCTTAGGGGTACTCGAAGTCTGGAAGGTACAGCAACACAACTGAAATTGAATTTTTGTTTCAAGTTTTACAATGCTTTATTATTTTTGTACTTTTTACACCCAAAAATTTCATTGCCAGACCAGCTATGATTAAGTTGTTTAAACAAATTAGTTGCAATGGTAGAAAAAAATGCGTCTGGAAACTGTAGGTACTGGGGGTACTTAACTTTTTTGTTGTTGAAAAAGGGTACTTTATTAAAAAAAAAAAAAAAAAAAAGGTTGAGAAACCTGGTCTAGACGGTGCTTGGTCCTGCTGTGAGGGCAGGGGACTGGACTTGATGACCTCTTGACCTTCAGTTCTACTGTGCTATGATTCTATAGTTGTAAATGTATTCAGACATTGCAGCCATTTAGAAAGTATCTGTGCTCATCTTCCTCACTTGATATCTAAATTGGCCCTGTCCCAAAGTGCTTCCAATCTCCGATGCATTTGAACAGTGCTTAATACAACAGGATGTAAGCCTGATTGGAGCCTCTGGGTTTGTGCGGTACACTGCGAAGTGGGGAAACCTCCCAAAACACACCAATGAGTCTGAGTTTGGATCAGTTGACTTGGGTTCTTGGAGCACAGGACTTGGAGTTATAAAACTGCAGTTTTGAGTTTTGGGCTGGGGCACTGAGACCTTCCCATCTTGCAATTTTATAATTCTGTGAGCCCAAGTCAGCTGACTAGAGCCAGCTGTTTATATAGTACAGGCCTTCTACTGCAGTGTGTAGACATAGTGAGTGCTTCATAGTACCAAGATTTTGTATGTCAGTAAAACATTACTAATCATAGTAGAGGATGGTCTAGAAATTACAGGTGCAGATGTAGGGTAATGGTATGACCAAGTCATTGGGATGTTGAAATAAGAGAAATAAAGGTGTAGGACTGGAAGAGATTTCAGAGATAGACTCCAAGCTAGGAATGTAAAACCCCATTTAATCAGTTAACTAGTTAAATGTGATGTTAGCCAGATTCCACTTCCACACATACTGTTGACTCATGTTTAGCTTGTGGTCTGCTAAGACCCCTAGATCTTTTCTGCAGTACTCTTTCCTAGATAGTCATTTCCCATTCCCTATATGTGAAACTGATTGTTCCTTCCTAAGTGGAGCACTTTGCATTTGTCTTTACTAAACTTCATCCTGTTTACCTCAGACCATTTCTCCAATTTGTCCAGATCATTTTGAATTATGACCCTCTCCTCCAGAGCAGTCGCAACCCCTCCCAGCTTCATATCATCTGCAAACTTAGTAAACATACTCTCTCTGCTAATATCTAAATCATTGATAAAGATATTGAACAGAACCAGTCCCAAAACTGACCCCTGTGGAACCCCACTTGTTATGGCCTTCCAGCATGACTGGAACCACTTTATAGAAGCCCCATCTAAGTTGTATTTCCCTAGTTAATTGATATTAGGTATGTTAAATATCGGTTAATTGAATAGTCAATTAACCTCATGAATTTTTATTGGTTAGTCATCTATTCTGTAGTCCCGGCAATCAGTGCACTACATCCTCACTCCTGAGGACCCCCCTGCCACTCCGTGCTGCTGCCGCCTCTCTATCAGAGGCAGCAGTATGGGGTGCCAGGTGGGAGCTGGCCCATGAAGGGAGCCAGTTTAAAAACCAGCTCCCCTTGTGGACTGGCTGCCTGTCATCCTGAGCTGCTGCCTAGTGTGGGGTGGCAGCAGACCCTGTCTGGGGGAAAGGCGGGGCTTGGCTCCCAGACCCTGCAAGAGCCAGAACTGAGGTGGGCTGCCTGTCTGCCTGGCTCTTAATACACTTTAAATGCAGAGCTGTAGCAGGGATAGGTCCCGGACCTGGCACAAGCCAGAATTGAGTTGGGCTGGTGGTCAGCCTGCTAAACAAATTTACTGGCAAAGGGAGGCGGGGAAGGACATGCGACTAGTCTATAGCATTAACCTATAAGCTTTTGCTCATCAGTTAATCCATTAATCGACCACACTATTATATCCCTAATGGATGTAAAGATCATGCAAGACCATATCAAATGCTTTACTGAGATTGCCCCCCTGTGATTTAGATGTGGTTGAAACTCTTAAATAGAAAGAAGCTGTAGATGAGTGATTGGTGGTGTTTTCCTGCCTTACACTTCACATCTATCCCCACCTCTCTCTCCAGGTGAATCAGCGCAATGTCCCAGGGATCGATAGTGCCTACCTGGCCATGGATACGGAGGAGGGTGTAGAAGTTGTTTGGAATGAGGTTCAGTTTTCTGAGCGCAAGAACTTTAAGCTTCAGGAGGTAAGAGTGGAGGCTGTCCTGCAGCTTGTGCCAAGAATGTGGCTAGACCATGGTGACTGAGTATAGTCACTTAGCACAGAGTTACAAACTCAGCTGATCTGACAGGAGCACTGAATTGCTCTGTTCTTCAATTGCATGTGCAGGCCTCTGGGTATGATTGGAACTAAACTCTCTTGTGCTCCCAGTGCAGAAAGTATGACAGGCTGGGTCTGTCAGGCTCTTCTCATTAGCTGTGGAACATAGTTTGAATCTGTCAGTATCAGTGGCCAAATACTCCCCTAACTGTGGCTGGAGATGAAGTTGTGCATGTGAATCTCACATCAGGGTCAGATGCTGCTGGAGTCAAGTACACCATGGGTAGTGCATAGCGTTGGAATGTCTGGCACCTCAGACGTAGGAGAAGAGGAGGTTGGGGAATGAATGGGGATATTTCCAGGCTTAAAATGGTAATGTGGCTCTGCTTTTCTGGGTGTCCCAGGAGAAGGTTAAAGCGGTCTTTGACAACCTGATCCAGCTGGAACACCTGAATATTGTGAAATTCCATAAGTACTGGGCTGATGTAAAGGAGAACAAGGCCAGGGTAAGTAGTGTGAGAAGCTCTTCTTACCTGCTACTTCCCCTCTACCCTGCAGGTGATGGCTAATATCTCATCTTGTCCCTGCAGGTAATCTTCATCACTGAGTACATGTCCTCAGGGAGCTTGAAACAGTTCTTGAAGAAGACAAAGAAGAACCACAAGACAATGAATGAAAAGGTAATCTCTCCTCCTACATGTGAGACCTATTTGGATTGGGCCCTTTTCCCTCAGAAGAGCTGAGCCCCTTGCTGCAGATTGAGAATTGCACTGTCCCTGCCTGAGGTAGAAGTTCCATTCAGCTACCATTCCTGGAAAAGTCAGCTAGCATAACCAGGGGTAGCTCTCCAGGAAAGTACCCAGCAGTTGGATGTAACTCTGCAGAGAGAGTGTGAGTTTTGGGAGGGCACAGATTGTGGCCACTTCTCTTCCACTCAGGTACATGTAAGAGGGGCTCTGCAGTCATCCTAGAGTACAGAAAGGAGGAGGGGGATTTCTTGGTCACTACATGAATGTGGGAAGTTAGGTTGAGCATGGGAGTGAGTTCCCATGGTTACTGTTCACCAGTAGAGCTGGGATGGGATGGAGCTTACGTCAGGTTTACGCTGGGGGAGAAATTTAATTGAAGATATGCAATTCCAGCTACGAGAATTGCATAGCTGGAGTTGACATAAATCGAATTTCTGTGGCAGTACCACTGTGGGAGGTCGACGGGAGACTTCCCTTACTCTTCATGACCCTGTGGAGTACAGGGGTCCCTGGATGTGCCCTCAACATTTGATTTAGTGGGTCCTTACTAGACCCATTAAATCAAACCCCAGAAGATCAATCTGAAGCCACAGTCTTCCTGTAAGTGTAGACAAGGCCTTAATGTAACCTAGGCTGCAGCAGGAGAGGTGCATTCATTCAGATGAGCTGAATGGGCAGCAATTAGTCCTGCTTCCTGATTGTGACTCATCCTTTGCCTTGTGTTTGTAGGCCTGGAAGCGCTGGTGTACCCAGATCCTTTCTGCTCTCAGGTAGGTGAAATAGGAAGTTGCCCTTTGTATGAATGTCCAGCTGTGCAGCGTTTGGGTGCCTGAGCCAGTCGGCCTGATTAGCTGTGTGATAGAAGAATGCCTAATTAGGCAGCTGCAGTCTAGACAAAACTCTTACCAGTAGACTTGGTTTCAAATAGGATCACCTCCCCCTCCCTCTTGTGCTGACAATCCTCCCCCTCCCAAGGACCAGAAGCACCTTGACTGGTCCTACAGGCAGCTGGGGGCTCAGTTCCTCTGACCTCAGGTGACTTTGAAAGCTGTATACTCATTCACCACTCACTAGCAAATTACAGAACTGGAGTGGAATATTCAGCTGGGTGAAGAGGAAGCCCTCTTTCACCCTAGCCATGTCCCCACATGTGTGGGGGGAGGTCACTACCATTTTAACAAGCACAGCTATCCAGAAATAATTGGGGGTCCGGTGAGCCCCTCAGGCTGCTAACTTGACTAACAAAAGGTGCGGGCTGGATATAATCTCTACTTCTGGCTCCATAAAGAGCCTGGTCGAAGGGCTGGGGAATAAACCTTCTCTCTACTGAGAGAGAGTCAAATAATGAAGATTGATTTTGTGAAGTTGAAGGTGCATGTCCTGACTGTATGCAAGAATTCGATGGAGGGTGTCCCAGGAGGGTGACTACAGTTGACTTTGAGTGTGATACACTGGGGGTAGCTATCCCACTGCCCTTTTGCATTCTGGGTTAGGCTCCCAGTGCCCTCTGGGACCAGCACAGTGCAGCGGATGGTTCTGGGTATGTGTTGTCAGTGTCCCATAATGCACTCCTCTCTTTCCTCCCCTCCTGCTTGAAAGCACCAGCAAACAGTCTTTTTGCCCTCTTTTTTTCCCCTGGTTATCCATGCAGATGCCATAGCAAGGTAAGCATGGAACCCAGCCTGGAACCTGCTCAGCAGTAAAGTACTGTGGCAATGAAACCATCTCACACCTTATGCTACGTTATGTCCAGGGCCTGCCAGAATGAGGAAGAATCTTGGGAGGCCATTGAACGTTACTCTTCTGTGAAGCGCTTAAGTTGAGCGAGTGACATGCTACCGGCATTCAGTTCTATTCCTGCAGTAGAGCACTGGCTCTGGTGCAGTGAGACGAGTACGGACTGGTGGGATTGCTTAGTTATGCAGCTGTGGGATGGTCAGCAGTGGCTGCAAAACTTAGGCATGCGTAAAGCTACTTCTATGGAAGTTTGTGAATGGCTTTCCCCACCCTGAAGCACAGCAGTACTAGAGTGAGACCCGTTCTGTCAGTGGAGAAATGTGGCAGTTGCCCTGTGGAACCTTGCAATGCCAACTATCTACCATCCAGTTGGGAATCCATTCAGAGTAGGGAAATCTTCAGTAGGGTGGTTGTGATCCAGGTAGCAAGGCAATCAATACCTTGCTGCTACAAAGGTTAGTGTCATTGGGTGACGTGCATGTTGTGGTAGAAGGCTTTGCTGCGATGGGGTTCTTAACTGTGGGGTGAGAGATGGAACGCACATCCCTATCTTGGCACTCAGCCACCTTGCGAAGGAGTACATAAACCGCAAGGGGCACTTCTCGATGGTGCTGGTGGAGCACGGGGCCCATCTCACCGACATCAGCATGGGATTGGTCGGGAAAGGTTCATGATGCGCGCATGTTTAGGAGCGCCTGTCTCGGCTGTCTCTTAAGGAAGTTGCAAGCTGGCGCTGAAACTTTCTTCCCAGACTGGAAAATTACCTTCGGCAATGTTGAAATATCAACAGTGATTCTCAGAGGCCCAATCTACTCCTTGCTTCAGTGGCCCATGAAGTCCACACAGGCAGCCGGGACCCCAGTAAGGAGCAGCTCTACAGGCTGAGCAACTGCAGAAATGTGGTAGAATGTGCTTTTAGATGTTTAAAGGGAAGGTTTTGTAGTTTGACTAGGTTAGATCTCAGCAAAAGCAACATTTCCATTGTTGTGGTGGCCTGCTATGTGATCATGATATCTGTAAAAGTAAGGGGGAAAGTTTTATGCCAGGGTGGGTGGCTGAAGCACAGTACTTAGCCAGAAACCAGGGCTATAAGGAGAGTACAGCGAGGGGCACTAGAAATCAGAGGGGCTTTGAAAAACAGCTTTGTGAATGGCCAGTGAGATGACTCATGCATGTTGCTCTTAACGAGATGCATTCTGCATTAAGTGTCTTTGCCAGTAAACCCTGTAAACCTCCCACCTCCCTTCAGCACAAGCAATAAACACAAGGGTTGAGAGAGCATGCATTTGTACTTAGGGAAGCAGGGACAGAAAAAGAGCCCAAGGCAGGAGCTTTGGGGGTGAGGGGGAAGAGAAGGGAAAGTGGTGCGTATTACAGTCACAGGTGTGAGAAGAACAGCTTTTTGCCCCTGGGTGCATCCCTGGGGGTTAGCATAAGGCTGCTCATGACTTCCCAATTTTCTTGTGCACCTCTTCCTCCACATGCTAGATCCTCTGGGGGAGGAAGCTATGGAACTTGGGAATGTGGGTCCCCGTGGGCTGGTGGGGGTGCCTGGCATATAGCTGTCCTGGAGGTCCTCCATGTGCATCATCACCTCCACCATGACTGTCAAGACTCTCTCCTAGGTCTTCACACTGTCCTGTCGTAATGCTCTGCTCCTGCAGCAGCGGTATTGCTCCATGTGTTTAAGCGCTCACTGTCTAAGTAGGCGTTTGCTCCTTGAACATGTTTTCCCCAGTATGTTTTCAGCTTCAGATTTGTGCTAGCTAGACAGTTAGTGTGCTGCCTGCTTGCTGCTGCACCCTCTAACGAAAAGTGAAAGGCATACATTACTTCCTGCCTCTCAGGGTGATTAAACACTGGGATAAGTTGCCTAGAGAGCTTGTGGAATCTCCATCCCTGGAGATATTTAAGAGCAGGTTAGACAGACACCTGTCAGGGATGGTCTAGATGGGGCTTGGTCCTCCCATGATGGCAGGGGACTGGACTTGATGACATTTTGAAGTCCCTTCCAGTTCTAGCATCCTAGGATTCCCACTCTGTTGCCAGACATATTAACAAGCTGTTCCAGAGAGCCCCTGCTGTGTAGGCAGAGTGGCTGCCACAAATCGCACTCAGTTGCCTTAACCCACTTGTAACGTGATAAAAGCTTGTCAGAAATGCCCTCTCCGCCATCAGGGCCTGGCAGTGAGACGTCCTGGAAGGATGGGACTGTCTCCCAAGTTATAAAAAGGGTCCTAGCTGTTGGTGAGATTGGATGCTCCACTCGCCTGCTGCCTGTTCTCCGCCTACTCTACCTCATCCACACTGTCCTCCGTGCTGCTGCCTGAGGAGTGTCTTGGGGGGAATCCACGGGCTGGCTTTGGAAACTGGTCTGGTCCAACCCTAGAATCCCATACTAGTCATAGAAGCAGCATGTTTGTGGCGATGATCCTGACTGTCCGTTTGCCTCCTTTGTTTTCTACTACGCCTGCCTGAGCACCTTTATTTTCACGTGGCACTGCTGGGCGTCCCTGGTGTATCCATGCTGTCCGCGATCTTGGCATAGATATCAGCATTTCTTTTGCTGCTTCAAACTTCTGCCTGAACAGATTCCTCTCCCCATATAGCAATCTCCTGCACGCTCCATGCTGGGGCTTGTTTGCGACCCTCGGCATTCATGGTTAGGTGTGCTACCTGCTGTGAGATCTGCTTGCCATGTTGGCCGTACAGGAAATGAAATGAACATTTTCCCAGAGTTTTTCCTGTTCACCTGGACAGCAGCAGAGTTGAAAGTCCTGGCCAGAGCAGACAGCGGGGCACCTCCTGGAGGCCAAGAATATTGACTTTTACAGCGCTGCATCTGCGCTACCCTAAAGTTCACCATTACTCACAAGCAGGAGTACCAAAATCAATTTTAATGGGATGGGCTTTGTAGTGTAGACTCATTGTTCAGAAAATCAACGTAATGTGGCTAAGTTGGACCTAAGCTCCCAGTGTAGACCAGGCCTGAGACCTGTGTGAACTGTGAGTGTGTTAGTGTGCTCTCTGGGACAAAGGCTAGGCCTAATGTCTGTATGGTACTGTGTACTTTCTTGGCTTGCAGTAAACTTAAATGTTCTTTACTGTGTACTTTCTTGGCTTGCCCAACTTAAATGTATACCCCAAATTAAAAAAAATAGCAAGAGCCCAATGTTTTTTCTCTGTCTCCTATCCCAAAGACTGTCCACACCCAGTTCCCAAATTGTAATGCCCTGGTATTGTAAATATTCTTGGCATGTTTTGTAATGTCACCTTTCCTGCAGGTCAAGGAGGAGCTGTGGTTTTCCCCTTCCCAAAACAATCTTCACAATCTATTTTGTTCTAAATTTCTAGCTACCTCCACTCTTGTGATCCCCCGATCATCCATGGTAACCTGACCTGTGACACCATCTTCATTCAGCACAATGGACTGATCAAGATTGGGTCAGGTAAGACGCTTCAGAGATGACCCGCAACAACAAAGCAGTTAACGTGGTCAATCAGCAGTGGGTGCTTGGTTCCTGAGTTTCCGTAAAGCCACGGGAAGGGATATCTGGGGAAAGAGCTGGGCAGGAGGGGGTCTGCCCTGCCTCTTCTCTTTTGGGGGCACTGAGGTGCTCTGTGGCACAAACTGCTTTCCTTTTGTCAGTTAGGTCAGGATTTAGTTTGTGTCCCCGGTGGGAGGGATTGAAACCAAAACTGGCATTGGAAATTCCCTGAGTCTCGTCTGTGAGCAGAGTCTTCAGGTGCTTAAACCGCTCCTCAGAATCAGACCTTCCCCAGGGACTACACGTGCCTCTGCCTATTCACACTTAGTCATCCACAGTGCTGTTGATTTTTGGGAACTGCCTAGAGAATTGTTCACTAATGCCACATGAGTGCCCTCTTGGGGGCACCATCTCTTGAGAGCCCGTTATGGAAGGATTCTGTGACCCGCGCTCCCATGGCTAGCTGCTTGCAGTGGGCCACAGTTCATCTCAGTGATGGCTTTGGCCTGTGCCTCCTTCATCAGTGTTCAGACCTCATGCCTCACCATGCATGCCAACCTAGAGTCGCTCCATCTGGTCTGGACCACAGGACGTTGTGTGATGCAAAGTCACTTGAACTAACCTTTTTGGATCAAGAAGGGCCTGTCTGAACTTGTGTTTACTAGAGTGCATGCTCTCTAGAACAAGGACTAGGTCTAATGTCTGTGCAATACTGGCTGCCTTCATGGTTCCTAGTAAATAAGATCAGAATCGTGTTCCTTTGGGGTGGACTCTTCACTTGCTGAAATATGAATGTCAGAAGTCGGAGAGACTTTTCTTAGGGCAGTGAAGAGCTGTATGCCTGCTCTCTGTTGCCGTCTCATTTGTGTTGCTCTTCTCAAGGCCACTAGGACTTTGTAGCCACGGTGGGCTCTCTGCCATCCTGGCATACCATCCTCCAGCTGACCGTTCTGCTGTCTTTGAGGATTCCGTCATGCCTAGTGGATCTAGCCAAATGCCTAGCGAATGTATTGAGGCTGACTAGAGACTTGTACCAGTTTGGTGCTGCCAGTGTTTATGGACTTGCCACTTTTACCTGCTGCCTGAAGAGAATGTGCAAACACGATCATGCCTGCAGTTCTTGTGGCTGATCCTCCTTCCCTGTGCTCCAAGGAGACACTGGCGTCCTCCTCTCAAATATATGCCGTGTGTGGTATCTGTATGTCTTCTAACTCCGAACACAAAACTCTGGTTCCTCAGGGATCCATACAGCAGGTGTCTGGCTCAAAGCTTGCATGGGAGGGAAAATCCTCTGCAGGTGTGATATCCCTTAGGGATCCCCGCAGAGGAATGTCACCTCCACACTGGTGGCCCAGGCTTTGCAGTGAGCCCTAAAGCCAGAATTGGGGAATCTTAGGGCTCTGGGCTTACTATGATCTTTTGATAAGATTAACGTTTAGGATCACTTCCCAGGATTCTCCCCTTGGTGGCAAACCACTTCCCCCCCCCCCCATCATTTCCCCAGGGTCAGCCCATCCTACAGAAAGGATTGGACCCCCGAAAGGAGACTTGACTAGGCCGCCTTCTGTTCTTCGTTTATTAGGTAAGATTCTCACAGCTGCAGGCTTTCTGACTGAGAGCGCTTCATTCAGAGAAGGGGTCGACTCTTGATTTTGGAATCTTCAGTTCTCCTTGTACGCCTTCCTGGAGATGCACTGCTTGCTGGACTCTCTCAAGAGGCACTGTGCAGACGCTGTCTTAAAGGAGGTCACTATGGCCCTTTGAGTCTTGCTGCCTGCTTGCCTTTGCCTGGGTTCTGGTTCTTGAGTGGGCCTTGAAGGAAGTGAGGCAGTTGGAGTCCTTCAGCCTTTCTAAGAGCCATGAAGGGAGAAGGTGCACAAGTGGTCTAAAAGGTTGTGCTTCCTAAAAGATCTCCTCCCAGCACTGGGAAGGGTGTATCCCGTAAGCGTGAATATGCAGAGGCCACTCTTAGAATTAGTTACTAGTAGGCAGCCACTCCCTGCCCACAGCTAGATTGTGCTGGCTGGGACCTTTTTCCTTTTCCCTTAGTACAGGAAGCAGATTGGAAGCATTTATTTTAAGTAAAGGAGATGAGCATTAAAATGGGGCTATTGTGATGAAAGTTCCCACTTTGTGGTTGCTCTAATCCCTGCGTGCCCTCGAGTCAGAGCTGCTCACTCAGCAGGGCCCATGCGGCTATAGGAGAGGGAGCTGGAGTCCATGCTGAATAGTGAAGTGCGTTATCTGTGTTCTCTCTGACTCTGGGAACCAGCCATACAGCGTGACGCTCACATCGTAGGGGGTTAAGGGACTGTAGAATTCTTCAGGCTATAAGCATGGAGCCTGTGTTGCCATTTCGTCACTTTTCAGAGGTTAGCCAAACTTGGAGAACCCTTGCAGTCCTGGGTATAACTGGAAGGAGCCGGTTCTGACTGTGAGAGTGGGCAGTGGTTGGCAATACACAGAAAAGCAGCAGTCATGCCATCTATATGCCCAGTGCTGTCCCACACTGCACTGCTGTTAGAATAGCAGGGCATGGAAGTGAAAGCAAGTTCATTTCTCTTTGGGCTGGAGCAGTGGATGATGCTGGCACCCGGAGTAGTGAAGCAGGAGGATGAGGAAAGCTGCCACGTTGCCCTGGTTAAAGGAAGAACACACAGCCCTTGCTGGGTTGGAAGTGTTAAAGACGGATGGTGTTTTGGGGGCAGCCGACTTTTAAATAACAGAACACTTGCATAGCAATTGGGCGCTGCAGCCTCAGGAGCTTGGCACCTGGCTCTGCCATGCTCACTCTCGCTGTTTGGAGTTTGGGATGGCACGTGCAGTGGCAGGACAGGTGCCGCTCTACATTCCATCTTGGAGCACGACAGTCCCTTCTCTTCACCCGTTCTTCCTGGGCATCCCAGTAGGTGTGGAGACTCGCAAGACATGAGTCCCATCAGGAATCCACCTGGGGGTACCCATGTCTCAAACTGGTGGTTGCAGGGTGTGGGTGAGAGAAGCAGCAGCTAACCAGGAAGTAGAGCTGTGGGTGTAGGTAGGATTTGTGGGACAGAGGGGTTGGGATGGACAAAGGGTGTGGGATAGTAATAGGTGGAGTGCAAAGGCCACACAACACTGGGGCCACAGTCCATCTGTTCCTGAAACCACGTGGCCATTTTCTGTGAGAGTGTGTGGGGGAAGGCATCAAGGCAGAGGGAGTAAGGGGCCGGGGAAGACTATACCCGGAGCAAGGGAGAAACCTGTACCTCTTTCTCCCTGTCAGAAGGCATGTTTTGAGCTACTGTGTGCCATTTGTTTGTTCAGTTAAGTCCCCTAGAAATAAAAGCTGCCTGCTTCCCTGTGCATTTCACCAGGCGATGTTACATGTTACTGTCGGGAGGGTACTGTGTTAGGGTAGCAGTTGCCTTTTCTCTAGCATTGGCATTATAGCCTCTCAGAGGGTGCAGGGAATTTTCTTTGGAAAATGCAGCCTGCTTCTGGAGGGTTCAGTGCCCTGCAGATCCTTTGGGTGGGTGGGGGAGAGAAAGGAACCATGATGGTGGGGAGGGGTGCTGTTTAGCAGGATGGAGGTTGCAGGGAGCTGCAAGGTTGGCCTTAAGGGGCTGCCAGGCATGGCCCTTTAGGGCAGAAGAGGACAGAAGAATGTGATGTGAACTGGAGCTCCAGTGTGGAGTATGGCTGAGGGCTTTTCTCTTTAGGTCCACAGACTTCTTGGGAGTCGCTTCTTGGGTATTAGCAGAGGCCTGAACCCTGCCAGCTTGTCTTATGGAGGAGTTCTGCATCATTAGGAAGTGTTTGCCCTGGTTGAGCAGTGCCTTGAATAGGGCAGCTTTTAAATGCACAGCAGAGCTTCAAGTCCTTAAACTGAAGCCTTGGTCTGGTGGTGAATTCTGGGAGATCCCTCGGTGGAAACTGATCAGATGGTGTAGTGTGCTCCTTCATAGTGTTAAGAGCCATTTCTCCGGTGGCTGGGTGTGGGTGGCTTTGGAACATGTTGGTTTCAAGAGTTGTAGGGGTAGCTTTGTGGGAGTCACTAATATATTCATAGCAGGTGCCTTAAGCCATTCACCAATTGTCACAAGCACCTTTTTGCCCCCCAAGTGTGCTTGGGTTGGATACATCCAGCGTGGCTTTGTGTAACTTGGGGAACATGGGACTTGCCCTGAAGTTTGTGTTCATCCAGATTGCAAAACCAATTGAGTGCCCAGGCACATGGTGTGGGTGTAGCTGCTAAAATCCATGTAGTGTAATAAGCTGCCCCTATCTGCCCATTGAGCAGGGATATGGGCTGGTCACTCAACTCCAGTGGCTGAGTGGTGTGTGAATTCCAGAGCCTTGACTAGAACACCCTGGTTGGTGGAAGAGGCCCCTCTCCCTTGCCCCTTGACAGTTCTTGGTGTGTGACGCCACCGTGCTCCTGTTGGAGTCAGCAGGTTTGAGGGTTGTTGAAAGGGTGGCCATCCTCTTCCTTTTGTCCCTGTTTTGCCGTGAATCTACCCAGCTGTCTGTATTGATGTAAAGTGCTTGCTGTTTCATCAACTCATCGACTTCTATCTTGTTTTACTTCCCGCTTACGGGCTGCTCTGTTACCAACAGTATTTCATAGGATTTTTGCTAATGGTGAGCAAACTTCTCCGCTCCTGTGATGTGACTGTGTCACTATATATATAATGCACATTTTATATATATATATATATATATATATATATATATATATATATATATATATATATAAAAAATATGATAACTTATATATATGGTGTTCCCTTGCTATAAGGCTGGTGTATAAAACTGTCCAGCGTAGGCTCCCCTGCCAGCAATAGCCCTGTTCTGTGCTGGGAGAGAACCTATTCCTTATGCTCCCAGTCAAAGCCTTACAGAGAGGGACACTGCCTTGTGTGAAGTCTTCTCAGTGTTAGTTCCGTCCCTTCTCCTTGTTCTTAGACTGCACTAGTCTGTGGCCCCATTGCATGCCAGCTCCTGCATGTCAAGCGAGATAAATGCATTATTCTGACTGCTCAAAGCCAAGCTCTCCATGTACATCAGGCTCTTGCCTCCTGCTGCTGCTGCTACTTTGTGGGGCTTGGCTGAGGGCTGGACTTAGAACAGATTTTGCTTCTTGCTCGGACCCCCTGCCGCTTGCTTGTAGCTTTGTTACCCCTGGAGACATTTTGTTTTTAATCTGAATTTTTCAATGAAATGTTTTCTGCCCCTGGTCACTAGACAGATCTTCCACTCGAGTGAACCCATGGCTGTGAAATGAAGCCCGTCTCTTCCTTGCCAGGCCTTTGACTTCCAGTGAACTCACCCAAGCTCATGTTTCGGGGCAGGGAATTGGCTGAAGCTTGGGTGGAGCAATGGTAGGAGGCCACTGGATTGTGTCCTTGCTTTGCTTAGTTCATAACCATGTTGGGTTTGACTTGAGGAACCAAACGAGAAGTCCATGCTTAGTTAGCCTGTCCCAGCTTCTGTCAAATAGGAATGATATGGGGCAATGCTCCATGTTCCCCAGACACTAGTTGCCACCACCCAAGGACCTGTCAGAAGACACGCTGTGGGTTCCCCATGTCTGAGGATTAATGGTGATGTTTTTGAGTCACGTGTTTTAACAGTAGAACAGATCTAATTTTTCTCTGGAAAAAGGAGGTGGCAGCACATTGTGCTGAGAATCTGGTTCTGAAGGATCAAGTGAGAGGGAAAAATCCCCCTCCCCAGCAAGCTGCTCTGGAGTGGGGAGGCAAAGGCGGGACATAGGAAGTGAAGTCTCATAAGCATTAGGGGTGTGAAAGTATAACCTTGTACATGGTTAACTGATGAGCCTGGGCTCTTCAGTTAACGTCCATGGTTACATGCAGGCTCCTGGTATAAGCCGGCTCCTGAGGAATCTCCTGCTTTCTTCCCCTCCCCCTCCCCAGCGCCCTGGCTGCTGCTTCTGATAAAGGCGGTATTGAGCCAGCTTAAAAGTGAGCTCCCCACATGCACTGGCTCTCAGGTAGCTGACTGCTGCCCTGCATGTAGCTGCTGAAATTTTAAACGGCTACGTGATTACTTAATTAAATGCATTTTAACATCCCTAATATCATTCTATGGTGCTGCAGTGGGGACATATGTTGGGACAAAATGCAATCTGTTGGGAGCAGCTTCAGTGCTATTACCCAGAAAATCTTTTTGTGCTGGGCAGTAATAGACCACCTAGTGGCTGCGGGGCTTGGAGCCTTCTGGAAGTTACTGGTAATGCTTCCTAGTTATTACACCATCCTGCCTGTAAACAAACCAAGAACTCAACTAATAACGTAAGGCAGTGCCTCCTGGGAAATGCTCTGCTAGATACTCATTGGTCTTGGAGACATCTGCAGAGGGGGGAGAAAACTCCTGGGATTTCAGATTTGCTGCGGAACAGTGAGACCTTCTTCGAACCTCGGGCTTTCTCAGCCAGTCTCTTGAGAGTTAGACTAAAAGACTAGAATGAGTTTTACAGCATCATCCCTTCATGCTTTGGCTTGAGAGCCAGGAATTAGGCTCCTCAGTCACTTGACTGCACTCAAAAATGTTAGCTAGCCGTGCAGCTGTTCTTCATGCATCTAGGGGTTAGAATTCATCAGATATAAAAATGACAATCTGGCAGGTGGTGTATGTAATATTTGTCACTTCATAGTGTAAATGTTCAGTATTGCAGGAGCTGTGACAGCTATTACTTGGGTATCTTGGACTCTTGAGCATTAAGGGGAGAAAGTCATTCTCTATCTTCTTTGGCTGAAGCTGAAATGAGTTGGATGTAAACACTGCAATGTTCTGTCAACTGTTGGAAATATTAACACCCAAATGACTTAATGTGGATGCTGACTGCTGTACAGAGGCTCAAAGTCTGTGGCATTTTTGGTGCGGTAGACAGCATGTAGTGGAAGACAGGCAATCCTTGCATTCTGGGAAAGGCCTAAAAACTAATTGTAGAGACTGCACAAATTAAATACCCTGTTTTGACTCATTGTTCCTCAAAATAGCACCCTGAAATCCGTATATTAACTGCTGCAATATGATTAGGATACTTCTATGTGGCGTCCTGCCTGCATGCAACATAAATCCCTTGATCCTAATGGTAATGCACGTTTACAGTAGAATTTGGGAAGTGTTGACAGGATGTGTGTCCTGGGGAGAGATGTTATCACCAGAATTCTTTTTCATGAATACCTTGTTGAAGGTGATGCTGCTGTGTTGACTTAAATCACTCCAACTTTGTACACTCAACACCAACACAATAGTTTGCAGGTTCTGTAACTACATGTTGCATAAATTGTAGTTAAACTTACTCAGACTAATAGATTTTTATCTTTTAAAACCAGAGGAGAGAAATAAATCATCTGGTCTGTCCTTCTGTATATTAAATCCTAGAACTTCATCGTGTTGCCCCTGTATGGAGCCCAAGGACTTGCTTGACATACCTTCTAGAAAAGTGTCTCATTCATTCGATGTGTGTCTCACGTATTTATTGCACGCTATCCCAACCCTGAACTGAATACATTACTTATTTCATGTTTTTTCAATGGTATTCTTTAATAGAATCTTAGTGTTTTACAAAGTTCAATCAATCAATTCTTCACAGCACCCCAGTGAAGTGGTATTATCCTCATTTTACATGTGAGGGTCTCAGGCACAATTAAAGCCAAAATTGTTAATGCTAGCTTACTTTGGGTGCTCAGTTTTTAGAAGTGATGGGCCCGAGTTATCAGATGAAGCATTTCATTAGACTTTATATGTTCAGAGGAGAGCTCCCAATGTCTTCAGTTGCAACTGTGAGCATTAGGACATCTGTACATCAGCTCCTGAGTGATTGTTTAGTACCCAGAAAATGGGGGCCACAGTCACAGCTGTGAAAAGCTTGTGTGAGGTTTGTCTAGTTTCATGTAGTTTCTCTGCTTGGCAGAGGCAGGGTTAGAATCCAGTTTTCAGTTGCTTTGACTGTGAGACTGTCTCTTCTCTTTCTGCAACCTCCGTCTCAGTCAGTACGCATCTTGTAATTCCTACAAAAAACAAGGCACTGGTCCTATAGGCAACAGCCTTATTCACTGCACATCCCTGACTATTTCCCAGAGCAGGTCTGTCCAGTGTGTGTGGTTTGGTGGTTGCGGATGAGAAGAATGCCATCAGATCATTAAAGACCTAATGCATGCGCACAAAGGAGATGCATTTGAGTTGCACAAGCAACTTTATAGTGGCATTTACTGATTTCCTAACATTGAAGTTAGAGGGGTTCTTTTAAAACAAGCAACCCCTTAAATTGGAAAAAAAACCAAACCAAATCCCATTGAACCATTCACATCGAGTCCAACATGGGCATCAGCAGGTTTGGGATCTCATATACTCAGCACAACAATGCCATTTGGGTTCCTGGTAAGAATAGGAGACTTAGGTTTGGCATGGACTTACAGCTAGAGAGGGGAAGAGCCTAGACAGCCGAGGAATGCCTAGGCTCAGTGACAAGTCCAGTTCCAAGGTTTGTATGAAAGCTAGCATGTTACTGTGGTCAGACCCTTCTTCTTTGGAGCAATCCCCCTCCAGCTTCTGCAGATGTTCTCTGCTGCTGTCCTGCCCCCACTTTCTCTACCCATCCCTGGTTTCTTCTCCCTCTCTCTCTGTTCTTCTGCCCCTTCGTGCTCTGGCTCTTGCCCTATGCCAATGGTCTCTAAGCTTTTTAAGCACGAGATCACTTTTTGAATTGAAGTGCAATCCAAGATCTACCTCGCACCCAAATATCCTTGCCTTGCCTCCTTTGTGCTCTGCCTTGATGCCCTGCCCCCTCCTCACTCCATCCTCTCACTTTCACCGGGCTGGGGCATGCTCAGGACTGAGTTGGATAGGCCAAAAATTGTGGGGAAGGCGTTCTAGGTGCAGGCTCTGGAAGGGTGTTTGGGTGCAGGAGGGGGTTCATGACTGGGGTAGGGTTTTGGGATGTGAGCTCCAGCTGGGCCCTGCTTACCTCAGGTGGCTCCTGGGTGGTGGTGCAGTGGGGCTAAGGCAGGCTCACTCTGCCCCAGTTCTGCACCACTCCCAAAAGCAGCCAGCAAACTCCATCCCAAGTCCTGTTGTGCCCCCTCTCTGCTCTGTGGAGATAGGATACGGGGGGGAAGGGAGCACCTTGACATCAGCACCCTCCTCTCCCTCTCCTACACAGCAAGCAGGAGACTCCTGAGGGGACAGCTCCAAGGCAAAGGGCAGGAGAAGTGCAGCAGTGGAAGGTGGGGCATATGAAGTGCTAGCACTTGCTGGCCTCTTGGCCAAACTAGTCAGGATCACCTGTCAGAGGCTTCAAAATCTACCAACAGATCCCGATCTACTGGTTGGTGACCACTGCCCTATGCCTAGCATTTTGTTCCACATCCTTCTGCATCCAGCTTGCTGCCTGGGCACCAGCAGGGGGAGCATAAGAACATAAGAATGGCCGTACCGGGTCAGACCAAAGGTCCAT
>CM057847.1:182777193-182787361 GCA_030068395.1 Apalone spinifera | reverse complement strand
CCACTTCTTCCACCTGGGTAGGTGGCCTGTAGTAGACTCCTAGCATGACATCAGGAACCAGTTATGGAGAGAGAAAGCTGGTCGTCTCCTTCCCTTGCCCCCCCCAGCATCATCTCGGGGTAGGGGGGCGGGGGAGGAAGAGGCATAGCGGGGGACCAGACCGAGCACAAGCTGGGAATCAGTTGATTCCTGGCTTGCACCTGGTCTCTTCTCTTCTCTTTTCCCCCTCCCTCGCTGCATTTGTGCTTTTTAAATGTATTAAGAGCTGTCAAGCTCTTACTACATTTAAAAGGCAGAGCTGCAGCAGGGTTAGCTCCCAGGGCTGGAAGCTAGTCCCACTGCGACTCTGCATTTCCCCCCACCGCATCAGCTAATCGACTAGTGGAAGGAAATTCCATCGACTAGTCAAATAGCTGATGAAATGCCATTAACATCCCTAATCTGTACACAGTATTCAAGATGTGGGCGTATCATGGATTTATAGAGAGGAAATCAGATATTCTCTATCCGTTTTTTAATGGTTCTGAATATAGAATCATAGAATACTGGAATTGGAGGGGACCTTGAGAGAGTATCAAGGCCAGTCCCCAAGCATGGTCTAGATCAGGGGTGAGCAATAACTTTTAATGGGAAGCCACTCCAAGATTTATGCAAGTGTTCAAGGGCCACATTTCTACCGAGGGAGTTTGGGTCTAGGATAGAGGTTGGGTGCAGAAGGGAGATTGGGGTAGGAGAAGATGTGGAGTCTGACGGGGAGTTGGATGAATGAAGGGGTTGTGATCTGGGGCCGAGGCTTAGGGTGCCAGGTCAGGGAGAAGGTATCTGAGGATTCTGGCCTGAGGGGGAGGGCCTCTAGGATGGGGTGCAGGGTCTGAGATGGAGTTGTGACCTGGGGGAGGGGTGCAGAGAGTTTGGGAGGTGGCCTGGGGCAGTAGTTGGGGGACAGAGAGAGTGGGGGTGCCAGAGGCTCTGGCTGGGAGGTATTTATCTAGACCGCTCCCAACCAGCAGCCCTGCATGAACCTAAAGCCTGCAGTTGCAAGCTGCTCCACGTGGTTCTGCTCCGACAGGATGGAGTGGGGGGGAGGAAGCTTTATTGCCTCTGCTACCAGCAAAATATCTCAGCTGCTATTGGTCGGAAATTGGCCAATGGGAGCTGAGAGATTTTGCTGAGGGGTGGGACAGAGCACAGCCTCCCTCCCTGCTCCCAGAATAGAGCAGCCACATTCAAAGTGGCTGCCGCTGTGCTGTACTTAAGGGTCCCAGCCACGGGCTGGATCCAGTGGCTTGGTGGGCCAGATCTGGCAGCTGACAGGCTCTAACCCACCCCGGTTTAGAACATGCCACTAGTTACCTCTCTCCATTCCAAAAATTTACCATTTATTCCTATCCTTTGTTTCCTGTCTTTCAACCAGTTACCAGTCCATGAAAGGCCCTTCCCTCTTATCCCATGACAACTTACTTTAAGAACCTTTGGTGAGGGACTTTCTCCAAGGCTTTCTGGAAATCTAAGTACACTATATCCATTGGATCCTCCTTGTCCACGTTTGTTTGTTTTGTTTGTTCTCCTCAGAGAACTCTAAGGGAAGATTTCCCTTTATGGAATCTGTATTGACTTTCACCTAACAAATTATGTTCATCTGTGTGTCCAATAATTTTATTCTTTACTGTAGTTTCAGCTAATTTGCCTGGTATTGAGGATAGACTTGCCTCTAGAGCCATTTTTAAATATTGGCATCAAGTTAGCTGTCTTCCAGTCAGTAGGCACAGAAGCTGATATAAGGGGTAGGTTACAAACCACATTAATAGTTCCGCAGTTTCACATTTGAGTTCTTTCAGAATTCTTGGGTGAATGCCATCTGGTCCCAGTGACTTGCTACTGTTAAGTTTCTGTTTGTTTCAAAGCCATCTTTAATGACACCTCAGTCTGGGACAATTCCTCAGATTTCTTACCTACAAAGAACAGCTCAGGTTTGGGAATCTCCCTAACATCATCAGCTATGAAGACCAAAGCAAAGAATTTATTTAGTTTCTCCAGAATGACCTTATCGTCTTTGAGTGCTTCTTTGACATCTTGATCACCCAGTGGCCCCACTGGTTGTTTGGCATGCTTTCTGCTTTTGAGGTATTTAAAAAACATTTTGCTATTACTTTTTGAGTTTTTAGCCAGCTGTTCTTCAGACTCCCTTTTGGCTTTCCTCATTATATGTTTACACTTAGTTTGATAGTTTATGCTCCTTTCTCTTTTCTTTACTAGCATTTAACTTCCACTTTTCAAACAATGCCTTTTTATCTCTCTCTGCTTCTTTTACTTGGTTGTTAAGCCCCAACAGCACTTTTGGTTCTCTTACTGTGGTTTTTAATTCGGGGTATTCATTTAAGTTGGGCCTCTATTATGGTGTCTTTGAAAAGTTTCCATGCAGCTTGCAGGGATTTTACTTTTGTCCCTGTACCTTTTAATTTCTGTTTGTCTTACCTCCTCATTTTTGTGTAGTTCCCCTTTCTGAAATTAAATGCCACAGTGTTGGGCTGCTGAGGTGTTTTTCCCACCACAGGGATGTTAAATTTTATTACATTATGGTCACTATTTCCCAGCGGTCCAGTTATATTTACCTCTTGGATCTGATCCTGTGCTCCACTTAGGACTAAATAAAAAATAGCTTCTCCCTTTGTGGGTTCCAGAACCAGCTGCTCCAAGAATTGTTGTAAACGACTGCTTCTGTGCAGTGGTTCAGCTTTTTCCCAGGAGTAACCTTGGAGAGAACACTGAAGTGTTGCTGCTTGGTAGGATTGTGTGTGGGGAGGGTGTGGATGCCCCATATGTGATCGTGATGTAGGGCTGGGAGCATGTTGGTGCAGGAATGGCTGTGCTCCGGTTCTCTTACTCGTGAGTATGAGGAAGGAGGGATGACCCTTGTGTTCTCTACCACCTTGATTTTTTCCCCCCCCAACTTGTGGGGCTAATGTTTAGGCTGTTTGGAAACTTGTCCACAGCCCTCTAGTGAAGTGAGCTTCCCCCCCAAAAGCCTCACATTCTCATTCTGCTTGCCCTCACTCTTGGATTTGGTTCCATCTTGCTGCTGCTGATCGGCTGAGTGCTCCGGGCAGGGGCCTCCCACAGAGCTGATCCATAGGCCTGCAGAGGTGCTGAGCTGGCTGTGTCTCTTCTCTGCACACGTGGTCTCTGCTTGGCTCTGCCTTATTGGGATCCCCATTGGAGCAGAGTAGCATCTGCACCAGTGCCCTTGCTGACCATGGAACAACTTGCCTGATTGCCAAGCTGTCTGGTCTGGAGCTCAGTGCCTCTGGATGCTGTGGGTCTGAGCTTAGCTGCTCCTCCTTTGCAGAGCCAGGGAGCCACAGTTGCTGTTTGAGTCCAATACTAGGTCTCCTAAGTGAGTGTGAAAGTCGCGAAACGGTGGAGAAACTTCCCAGTGGCCCTGCTGTCCCGTACCCGGGGAAGGAGCCCCCTGCTCATTGTGGACAGCTGTGCCTTCCTCCAGCAGCCTGGGGCCCAGCTGGTGAGGTTTGCTACATTTAAGCATCTGTGACTCTCTTCCAGTGGCACCGGACACCATCAATAACCATGTGAAGACATGTCGCGAGGAGCAGAAGAATCTGCACTTCTTTGCCCCAGAGTATGGAGGTACAGTAAAGCAGCACAGCGCCAGCAGGCCTCAGGTGTGGTCTGGCTGCATTGTGTTATGCTGGTAGGCTGGTCTGTGGGTGGCTATTTCCTGCATATCTTGGGAGAAGATACAGCTAAGCGTAGTTATTGCTGTTTCCCCCAAGACCGTGAGCCCCTGATCTGGAGCCATTGGGATCCCTTGTCCCTGGAATAGTGGTGAAGGTGGCGGTGGCGGGGGGGAGGAAGGTTGCAGGATCTCGGTGTCTGCTGTGGGGACTCCCAGTGCTATAAGGTGTTGAATTGACTGTGGAGCCCTGTTCCTCTGTTACAGAAGTTGCCAATGTCACTACTGCCGTGGACATCTACTCCTTCGGCATGTGTGCACTGGAGGTGAGTGGGAAGGTAGAGGGCTGGGGATATGCTCTGGGTGTGGGGAGGGATGTCGAAGTGAAACAAGAATCCTCTCTGTTGAAGTTACTCAGTTTCCCAATCCCTCAGTAACAGAGTGACTATTTCTGACCAAGTTCCATGCCCTCCGCCTGCCCCTCCCTCCCTCCCTCCCGGTACTAACATGCTGGATAAGGCTTTGGGCTGGCTGGTCCCTCTCCATTAGTATCTGTCTTCTGTACTGGTCATCTTTGAGTGGCACTTCCTGCTCCAAATGTAAGAAGTGACTTGAGGAACTTATTGTTGCAAGATACTGAGGCCAGGAGCTTAGTAGGGGTCAAAGGAGGAAGGGACATTTCTATGGAGAATCTGAACAACCACTGGTTTGATAAGAAATACAAAGCTTACTGCTTCAGGGCATAAACCAGCTGCCTGAGAGCAGACAGAATTGGCTCGGTCATTTGTTCTCTAACAGCCCCTTTGGGGTGGCTTTGCCCTCACTCTGAAGCAGCTGACTCTGGTTACTCTTGGTGCCAGGAGATGGGGTAGAGGGACCCCGCTCTGCTTTGGCCTGTCCATTCCTATGCCCTTGAGTTAACCAGGTCTGAGCCAAGAAGTTAGGAGTTCAGCAGGAAAAAATATCCTCTGACCAGTTACAAGAAAAAGACCAGGTAGAGGACTCTGCAGTCCTTAATGTAAGCTGCTGTAGCCTAACAGTAGGAAATGTGGAGGGCTGGCGGGGCTCAGACTCAGTGTGGCGGAGTCACCGGCCCTGCACTCCCATCCACAGCCAGAGGTGACTATCAGCTGGCAGGTAGAAGAGAAGGTCAAAGGAGGTCATTGACAGGGACACAGCATAGCACAAACTTGTTACAGGAACCAGGAGCAGTTAGTACAGCCCAGCTTGGGGAGAGGGGGACCCTGAGCGAGGGCTCTGGGCCCCTGCTTGGTCCCCCCCAAGCCAGCTAGACTCCCCTCTCCCTGAGCTAGTCAAAAACTAAATCAGACTCAGCAACTGGTTCCAGCTGTCTAGGCAGCTCCATCCCCTCCTTTGTCCTGCTTTCTGGGCCCTGGGTGTTACCTGATTTATCACTGATTGCATCTTCCCCCTAGGATCAGGTGGTAGGACACCTCAGGAGTTCTCCCCCAGAGATCCCATCTCCTGCTGGGCACCCCTCCACCTCCCCCACACAGTCACCCCAGAGCAGCACATGACAGAAGAAATCACATACAGCAACCGATGAATATAGTCCCCACTACATCTCAGACTAACACCACAATAACCTGTGAAGCAAAATCTGATCTGGTATCTTAACCTCCTTGCATTTCATAGAATCCTAGGGCTGGAAGAGGCTTTCCCATGGAAGGAGGAAAGCTATTGTGTGTCCCCAGACACTTCTAGGCTTTCATGTATAAGAAAAAAAGGAAAGGGCATGTGCCATGCCACAATGTTTTATCAACAGGTCACATTTAAGATGAAAGACTGAAGGTTTCTTGATACCACTGAAGCAACTGGACACTGTCAAGGGCAGGATAGAATCATAGAGCTGGCAGAGACCTCAGGAGGTCATGAAGTCCAGCCCCCTGCCCAAGGCAGGACCAATCCCAACTAAATCAACCAGCCAGGGCTTTGTCAAACCGAGACTTAAACACCTCTAGGGATGGAGATTCCACCACAGCCCTAGGCAACCCATCCCAGTGCTTCCCGACCCTCCTAGTGGTCTGTGATGATGAGGGATTTTCCGCTGACCTGGCTGGTTGCCCATCTCTTCAGGGCTCTATGGGAAGTATACATAGCTCAATGCATGAAGCGTTGACAAGGATCCAGTAATTTGGACATAAAGCTTTTTAAAGCCAGAGCCCGGAGAGCGAGCAAATCAATCCTGGGACATAAGGGCAAATAACTGCTCCAGAACAGCAAAACAGACAGTCTTGCCCAGAAGCAGGAGAGGCCACGAGGCGAGGAAAGGCATGACGGCGTCCGCTGGGTGCAGTGTAATAGTATTATTCCCAGCCTGGGATACAGAGGCTCCAGGGCAGGCACAGAAAGAATTGGAGGCTGCAAAAGTCTGTGCAGTAGTTGGGAGGCTGTTGCCTGCTTCCACAGGAGACCAAAGGAAAGATGTCCATGATGGTCCCCGAGCACCCAGCCAGTGTCTGTGTGCCTCTGAGAGCAGCCGGGTCCCCTGGGAGGAGTTTCCTTGTCCTGTGCTCTGAGAGAAGCAGCAGTTGGTGCCTGGTTTGTTCCCTGCAGATGGGATCTTGTTTTATTGGTCCTTCTGTGTCAGGGCTTCAGTGCTGTGCTCTCTCGGCAGAGGAAAGATCAAATGCTTGGAGGCCCGTTGTCTGGGATGCCAATGTGCTATTGGAGATGGCCGAGGTGGCCTCCTCAGTGAATGCTGTTGAGTTAATTTTGATGGTGTAAATGAGACCAGAGAGTCAGGTGTGAACGTGACCCGGTTGCTGCGCAACACTGACGGCTGAAAACCCGCTTTGGCATTTTGAATGCTGAGCCCTGTGTGCTCCGTTCTGTGGCAAACGTTAGAACAGTGGTCCCCAAATGGAGGGGGAGAGTGCATGATGGGGCCAGGCCTGGCAGCCATCCCGGGGCAAGGAGGGAGCACCATGACCCCTGGCCAGCTCCACCCCAAGCCTAACTCCCCTCACCAGCCCTATTCATCCCTCAGTCAGGCTTCACCTCCAGACCCAGGTCTGCCCTCACTCCCTCTCCAACTCAGGCTGCTGCTGTGCTCTGTCCCCTGGCCTTCAGCCCAAGCTCCACTGCTGAGGAAGTGTGCACTGCGCTGTGTGGGGAGGCGTGCACAGCCCCTTCCTCGGAAGGGGACCCAGATGGGAAAGGTGTGGCATTCACACCAAAGTTGCAAGGGTTTATTAGGGGAGATGGGGACCTGCATTTTGAAGTAGAATTGTTATGCAAATCAAACCTCGTCAGAGCTCCTCAGACCTCCTTTTTAGCAAAGGTGCTGGCTACTCTCATTGTGAGCAGCAGCCCGCCGGGAGAAGGGAGGGTTACTGTGGCTACATTGTGAACTGCTGCCTTGACAGCACAGACAAGCAGGAATGCTTCAAAAGGGCTTGGGGAGTGTGGCACTTTGTCTATCTTGGGAAGCAAGGACTTTGGTCAAGCATAGGCAGATGTTCTGGACTAGCAGGTCAGCCCTGATCCTGGCCTCTTGCTCTACACCCTGGGGCTTTGTGGGGGTCTGGCTCCATCCCTGTTTCTGCCCAAGCTGGGCAGAAGTGAATGTGCTGCTTCATCCCACCAGCTCAGTGTGGGCTGGAGAGACTCACTGGAGCAAGGGGGATGGAGCAGGAGCCGGTGAATGTTAGTCTGGGTCCAGTGATGATGGCCAGACAGCCTTCCCAGTCTGGTCCTTGGCAAACAGCCAGTCGGTCTCTGGAGCGAGGCAGGGTCTGTTCGCCTTTGCACAAGGGAATCCCCCAAGGCCCATTTCCTTCCCATGATCCCAGAATAGCCCAGCCCATAGTTTCTCTTCCCTCATTTGCTCCACTCTGATTCTTTTCTCCCATTCGGGTCCCCGTGACACTCTGAACGGAGTCTTGGGTGGTGCCAGCTGAGCGTTGTTTGGACTCTCTCACTCTGCCGCATGCAGCGCAGGTGCTTGCAACGCCCTTTCCAACCCTTTTTCCAGGCGCTAGCTAGCCATTACCACAGCAGTCCCATCGGGGTGGCGGGCTGCAGTTGGAAGCAGATGGAGGAGCCTTACTGGCGCTCTGAGGTTCTCTCCTCCTGTGGGTAGCAACACTGCTAATGGCATTTTCTTAGCTACCACTGAGGGTACTGGGGAAGTAGCCTTTCCAACTGGTTCTGGGCCTCAGTGGGAGCAACAGTTGTATTGGCAGAGGAACGGCAGCCATCCGGTTGCCCCCTGAGGGCGTACAGGGCATGACGTTCTCCTACAACATGGATCCAGTGTTACCAATCCCAAGGACACAGAAACCATGAGTGAGACCCAGCTAACCTTGAATTGGACTTGAAAGTCCTGATTTCAAATAATGGTGGGTGCTTCTTTTCGTTCTGAGCCATCGGCTCCGCTAGAGTCCTTCATTCAAGCTTGTCCCTACAGCCAGGAAGGTTGCTCAAGAGTTCTTAAAAAAAAAAAAAAAGCAGATTCTCCCTCTACCTCTAATCATGTGCCTCCGGGGGCTGGGACTTTACAAGAAACCCCAATTGTCTGATCACATGACAAATCTCCTCTTCTCCCCCCCCCCCCCCCCCCCCCCCCCCCCCCCCCCCCGACCCCAATAAATAAATAAATTCTGGGAGTAACTTACTCAGACTGAGCTTGGCTCAAGTGATTAGGCCACCTGGGCTTGCCTGACCTTACTTTCTGCTGGCAGATGGCGGTGCTGGAGATCCAGGGTAATGGTGAGTCCTCCTATGTGCCCCAGGAGGCTATTAACAGCGCCATCCAGCTGCTGGAGGACCCCTTGCAGAGGGTGAGTGCAAGGCAGTGTTAGGAATATGCTTGTTGACATTCAGGGACCAGCCTTGGCCCCTGGCAGCAGCACCCCTCTTTGTCTCTGTGGGCTGTGCCATCCTAGTCTGTGTGGCTTGTTGTCTTGCAGGAGTTCATTCAGAAGTGCCTGGAGTTGGACCCTGGGAAACGCCCCACTGCTCGGGAACTCCTCTTCCACCAAGCGCTATTCGAGGTGCCCTCCATGAAGTTGCTGGCGGCTCACTGCATTGTTGGACACCAGCGTGAGTGTGAACTCCAGGGTGCACCTTGCTCTGGGCTTTCAGGACATCGCTTCACAGCTCCCCTGTGCTGGGAAGCAGGAAGCAGTGTCTGGAATGCACTGCAGTCCTGCCAGGCTGGGGGTGGCTGCACCACTTGAGTCTTTCTCCTGCTCCCCTGGGTGTGCCCTGCCTGCTGTGGGAGCAAGAGCTGTGTCCAGGGGCTTCTAGCAGCCCCCCAGGCAAATGTGGCAGGGGTTGAGCAGCGTGGATGACAGCTCTTCCCTCTTCTGTACAGACATGATTCCTGAGAACGCGCTAGAAGAAATGACCAAAAACATGGACATGAATGCAGTACTGGCAGAGATCAACCACACGGACCGGGAGGGAGTCAAGATGATGTGAGTTCTCCTCCCCTGCCCCCAGCAGCTGCAGTGGACAGCAAGGGCTCCCCAGCACTTTGTGATCTATTGCTGTCATCCCTGGGAGCCCCAGCCCCTCCGGGCTAGGCACTGGACAAAGACAGGCCCTGCCTCCAAGAGCTTAGTGTGAGGCTCCCCTGCTCAGCTCATTGTGTGGGGATGGTCCCAAGAGCCTGGCTGCTACGGAGGAGAGACTGGAGGAAGAGGCAGTCTTTGGCCGCTCCGGGTTGTCCTGGTCTTCCCAGGATTACACAGGGCAGCCATTGTTCTGTGTGCCTGGAATGATCCAGGCGGGGGATGTGGAGTGGTGTCCCAGGAGCTGTTGAGGAAGTAGGACTAATGGGGTAGCTCCTCTGACCGGCAGCCCAGCCTCTGCTCTGTCAGGTCAGGCTGGCTCCCACAAGTCGGTGAACACTTTCGGCACAAGCCCTAGCCATCTCCATCTTACTGTACCCCAGGGAATGTACTGAGTGCCCATGGCAAGGCTCTTCTCTGTCAGCTACATCCTTAAGCTGCTCTCTGCAGCCATGCCCATCTTGCCTACTATCCCGTCTGCCGACAGTGACCAGTGCCAGAAGCCCCATAGAGAATACCAGATGGGTAATCATCCAGTGATCCATCCCCTGCCGCCATTGCAGTCCTGCCCGGGGGAGCCAGGGGACTAATTCCCTGGTAGGCCTGGTGCAGGAGTCAGCGCCCCTGCACTCAGTGTGGCAACGCAGTGGCCTACTCTGCTCTGTCGCCCATCTCCCAGCTAGGTCGCACCGCTTCACCCTGGCTCTGTTCCGTTTCTTGGCACCTGAGGAGTGACCTGGCTAGGAGATGAGTGGAGCAGGCTGCTGCATTGCTTTGCATCCCATGGCTCCTGCCGCCAGGGTGAGGGTGGGAGCCCCAAGCCCTGCTGCCATCCTGTGCCACACCGTCCCGGTAATTCGCTAGATTGCCTCTCAGGGGAGGGGGTAGAGTGGTGGCGAAGCAGGGGAGGCTGTGGGTGGAGCAGGGCATTGCCTTG